>JBBMFX010089242.1:0-5000 GCA_037832545.1 Rhabdalestes septentrionalis | reverse complement strand
TCCAGACCAGAAGTTGCACCCCTGCAATCCCAATCAGCAGCGATACGGTGTGGGTGACTACAAACTGTTGGCAAGCAAGTGGGCTCTGGAAGAATGGCATCACTGGCTTCACGGCAGCCATGACCCATTTCTCGTCTGGACCGATCACCAGAATCTTATTGGCATCCAGCAGGTGAAACAATTTAATCCCCAAAAGGCGCGGTGGGCAGTGTTCTTTGAGCAGTTCTATTTTAACATTTCTTACCGTCTGGGGTTGAAGATCGCCAAAGCGGACATTCTATCCTGGATGCATCAGGCCGATGCACCCCGGACGGATTCCGCGCCTGTCGTGCCCTCGAACATCATTGTTTCACCCCTCCAGTGGGAGTTAGAAGATAGAGTACGCCAGGGGCAGGCCTTGGAGCCCCCACCGGACAACACCCCACCTGGGAAGCTCTATGTGCCCACTGACCTCCGCACTGAAGTCCTCCAGTGGGCTCACTCCTCCACTATAGTCAGACACCCCAGAGTCCAGAGAACCAAATCTCTCCTACAACAAGTTTTCTGGTGGTCTGGGATGCCCAAGGATGTCACCGAATTCATCCAGGCCTGTGCGGTGTGTGCCAGGTCCAAGACTCAACCAACGCCGGGGCCCCTCCGACCACTTCCGGTCCCTTGTCACCTCTGGTCACACATCATTCTAGACTTTACCACTGGACTTCCAGACTCCACCATCGAACAGCGCACTAGTGATATCCATAAACAATGCCAACAAAGACTTCCAGCTGTGTAGCATGACTGGTTGTGTGCAAATGTGGGGTCATGACACATGGAAACCTGGAATGTGTTGGTCCCCCCCTTTTTTCTTCTGAGGTCCTTAATCATTACCCAGGCTACTGGTTGGATGGGATATCTGGCCCCCTCAACTGGAACTGGCTGCAACAAATTGGTGAGAAACACTGAGAGCAGTATGCAAGTACTGGAAATATTCAGATAAATCCAGACTTTAACCCTTCGGGTATCTCAACCTTAGTTAGTGCTGTTTGTATACTTCTCCCATAAATTATTTCGTACAGGGTTAAGACACTATCTCCACAGGGTGTGTTTCTCATCACAAACAGAGTGAGACATTAGGCCTGCATCCAATTAAGGCCTGTGCTTTCACAACACATTGCAAGTTTGTTTATTAACATGCCATTTACTTCCTCCACAGCCCCTGCACTTTGGGGGTGGTAACCACAGTGAAACTACAGATAAATTTTGTAATACTTAGTTAATGCTTGTACAATCTGATTTATGAATGAGTACCATTGTCACAGGATATTTGAGTTGGTTTTGCCCATCTTGGTGCCACTTTCGTCCCAGCACCATAATCAGTTATTGCACATCTGTGGCCTTCACCAGAAAGGTGTGACCCAATTCCTGAACATGTCTATAACTACAAGACAGTAGCATTTTCACTCAACTGATGTTAACTCAATGGAATCATTTTGAAAATGTTCAAATGGAAAATTTGGGGTTGGATTTGCTTTCATGCCTACTTATGGCTGTATTATTTCCGATGCACACCAGACATTTAGAGCTGGGATTCTCAACCACTGGGCTGGGGACCACTGATGGGCCAAGAAGGCTTTTGATTGGGCCGTGAATCTAAAATTGAGACAGACCATTGGTCCGCAATTGGTTATTTTATATCATCTAATGAGGCCAAGTGGGCCTTGGCAACACGCCGTGACAGATAGGTGGGCCTTAATTTTGAAAATGTTGAGAACCATTGATTTAGAACAAAACTTTGTCACATTGGAAGTGAACCCTGGAGCAAATCATAATTTTTGCATCTATGTTACCATCTCTTTTTTTAAATAGGTGTTCCCATGAGTTAATTTAGCCCACATGGGAAAACATACTACAGATAGACAGGGCAGTTGTTGGGGAGAAACCCACAAACATTCATTAGTATGCATGCAGCCCTGTTTTTGCTATGAAGCTTTCTCTTTGGTGTTAGTCAGTTTCTGCAGCTCAAGCACTCATACTTTAGGAGCAGACACACATATTCATTCTATTTGCACTTCTAGAGATGTGATGATATTTTATTTAGTTCTTTTATTTAAACTTTGTGTGTGTACTTCTAAGTTCTAACAGGCTTGTTTGGCAAAATAAATGTCGCAAATTCATATAAGTGTTTTCTGTGTCTGGAATGGATGGACAGTATTCTTGAGTCTATAAGGTAACCATAATAAAATAAGATAACCTGGTTTGAATTGTGAAATCAGTGCTTAATGAAAATGTAGGTTTTGTCTATTTTTGTGACAGTCGAGGGCGCGAGCCTCCAACTGTGATTTACCTCTTGGGATGCAGGGACGGACAGACAACCAGGGCTCCATGGTCGAGGTTTCTATTAAGCAAAACAAAACAAAAGGGAAAACCAAACAAGGCACAGGGGCCGGTAACAATAACAGAGACGTGGAAAACAGGAACAGGAACACATGGCAGGGTGAAATGAGGCGATGGACACATAATGAGGACAAAACAGAAACAGGCAATATACAGAATTAACAAGACCTAAACACGAGACAGCTGGAACTAATAAAACACGTAGTAAACACAGACACGTGACAACAGAACCAAAACAAAGCAGGGTGTCAAAATAAGAGTCCTTAGAACCATAAACAGACAAGAAACAAACGAGCCACTGACCGAACCGTCACAATTTTACTATGTATTTATACTATTTATACTATATTTATCCCGTATTCTCCCTTTTCGACCTGAAAAGACAGCCACTCTTTATCTTTGGTTCTTCCTTTATTAATCTCAACCAAACAAAACAGGCTCAAGGGCCTGACGAGATCTGAACATAAAGAAACTCAGATAATGGCTATGGAGAGTGCAATGGCAATGGTGGATGGACAACCCCTGCCGGTCCCAATCAACTTAAATATACACTCAAACAAGACACACCCATTCCCATCATAGACCCAATAATCCCTGATCACACAGGCAGCTGATCCCTATAATCACCTGATTAGAAACCGGTGTGACCAGGGAACTAAACTCAACATAAAATTAACTAAGGGTACACAGCCACTGTAACAATATTGACTGGGTTAAAAAGAATTGCATTATAAAAAAAGACTAAAATGCAGCATCCATTTACTAATACTGGATGAAAATATTTGTGCATAATTCTGAATAAAATAAGATTAAAATGCTCAGACTTTTAGTCGACTAAAACTTGACTAGACTAAAAAGAGTATGGACATGAGTAAGACTAATAGAAACTAAAATGACAGCTCGATGAGCTTGATGCAAAAACTAGACTAAAACTACACTTAAGACAGGCCACCAAAAACAACACCAACTGTAAGGCTGATTTCAACTGAGTGAAAGCCCGATCTGGCTGTGGAGGACTTTATGTTTTGGAGAAATTACAACAGGATCACAACCTCTAATCAATCTAACATCATGTTTGCCTTGTGCCCACACGGAGATAGGGTGTAAAGCCTGTCCTGCTCTTGTGAGACCACACAATATGTCATTCACATCGGGCAAAGGGAAACCCCCCCCTCTTCAGTAGCAGGCAGCCCCACTGCCTGAAGATTTTTTTTCAACCACACTCCACATTAAGACCACCTGCACTATGAGGTTTTGCAAAAGCTATGTGTGGAACTGAATCTGGCATGTGAAACATCATCAGATCTCAAATACACTCTTGCCAATACAAAGTGTTCACAACTTCCAAAGAGACTAATACTTTTCACTTATATCCCTAGTAATACATGCTGAGGAAACAAAAGGATGACTTTACAAGTGTCACACAATGCTGGGACTGCCTCATAAAAATTCCACTTGTAGATGTAAATTCACCCTCTGTTGCAGATGCAACACCTTCTACACCACATGAATGCCAAGCATACACACCAACTCTCTGCCCATAATGTTGACAGGGCTTCAAGAAGAAATCACAGGGCATAGGCAATTTAGGCAAATCCAGGGGGCGCCACAAACAGTAGAAGAAAAAATTCTAAGGGTGTGTCTGAAATTGCGCACTTGCGCACTTTTAGTGCGGGAATTTAGTGCGTAGTGCGTTCACGCTACAACTTAGCAAAAATCCAGTGCACTGAAGGTACCCGGATACTGCCCTAAATTTGGCCAGAAAACGCAGTGCGCAGAGCATGGACACTAAATGCACTATACGGACGCCATATTGACCACGTAGCGGAAGGGGAGGGATTTTCGACTAACTTTCAGAGGGGAATAATGGCGGACAGAAATGGACTGCAAGTACAAGTGGAGGCAACCGGTTCGTAAAAAAGTAAGTATAATTAATAAAATTATTTTACGGATGTATACAGCCTGTCACACCCTGACGACAGATATGGATCATTTGTCTGAGTCTGCGATTATACCGAGAGTTCGCTCGGGTAAATGTTAGCAGTTTTTAGCCGATTGGCGGCTGTAGATTGTTTATAGATGTTATAAATGTCTTATGTTGTAGTTTGTATACATTTACTTACTCGTGGCCTGAGGTCTCATATTGGGTAACAGCTGTCATGCAAAATGATATGGTCGAAAGTATTGGGACAAATTCCAGTTTTACGTTAACTTTATGGCCAAAAGTATTGGGACAGGTGTTTCTGTGTGGTTGGTACAGCATAAAAGGCAGTTACTGTTAAATCTCCAGATGAAACAATGCAGGTGTTGGAATGGGAGGAGATGAGATATCAAGAGTTTTTGGAAAGGGATGAGAGGCACCTCAGAGAGACGATGGAAAGGGAATTAAGAGGGGAGGGAGGGAGGCAGCAGGTAGAGTGGGATGCCTCACGGCCATCCTCTTAAAATAGTGTGAAGTTTTGTGTTCAGTGTTAAAAATGTAATATTATATTGAGAATAATTATATTACAGTCGAATAATTATCTTTAAAACTATAAATCAATATGCATGGTATACAGTGGGGCAAAAAAGTATTTAGTCAGTCACCAATTGTGCAAGTTCTCCCACTTAAAAAGATGAGAGAGGCC
>JBBMFX010089220.1:0-10020 GCA_037832545.1 Rhabdalestes septentrionalis | reverse complement strand
GGACACGGGGATTGTGTGGGGATACGGGGGGTGTGTGGATACAGGGAGTGTGTGTGGATACAGGGAGTTTGTGTGGATACAGGGAGTGTGTGTGGATACAGGGAGTGTGTGTGGATACTTGTAGTGTGTGTGGATACAGGGAGTGTGTGTGGATACAGGGCGTGTGTGTGGATACAGGGAGTGTGTGTGGATACAGGGAGTGTGTGTGGATACAGGGAGATGGTTTGGGTACTTGTAGTGTGTGTGGATACAGGGAGTGTGTGTGGATACAGGGAGTGTGTGTGGATACAGGGAGTGAGTGAGGATACAGGGCGTGTGTGTGGATACAGGGAGTGTGTGTGTGTGTAAATGTGAGTCTAACCTGGTAAAGGTGTATTTGGGGGGATGTTTCCTCTTTGTTGTCATTTTTATTTGAGAATCTCTTTATTGAAACGATCTGTTGCTATAAACTGTCATGTTCTGAGTTGACCTCGTCTTGGCTGGTCAGGTTCAGGCCCTTCAGGCTTCAGTCTCGTTATGGTGTAATTTCGCAATTTTCATCAGTTTTATTGTTTTATATCCACTTTTAGCACAGACTCTCAGTCCTGAACGGATTCACTGCTAATGCAGTCATGAAAAAGGAAATCTGGAAAACTCTTGGGGGTTTTATTCGCGTGCAAGCATGTGACTGTGCGTACAAAAGCAGAGCGCTGGCCCTTTGTCCCCTCGTGCCACTGTGGCTGCTGTGTATTAAAAATACTTGAAAAAGCCCCGCGATGGGTGTGTGTGTGTTATTGTAGGATCCTCCTTTACCTCGCGTGAGTCTGGAGGTGAGTGCATTGGCTGCATATCAACTGTGACCATGACGAGCACAGGAACGTTCCTCCGTGAGAACAAACAATTTGGGTATATCCCCAACTAACACCCACACGCGTGTGCACACGCATATTCCTGTACAGACTCAATTCAGCCGCTGAAGGCTCCACATGTCACATGTTCATCACACACCTGCCCACCCAGACCTTTCAGACTGTGGTTGCACAGGAAGAAACCAAACGCTTCTGAATAGAGTGATGTCTTCAGTACCTGCAAGAACTCCTTCAAACAACCTCCAATTAACCCCCAACTAACCTCCAACTAACCTCCAACTTACCTTCAACTAACCTTCAAACAACCTTCAATTAACCTCCTACTAACCTTCAATAAACCTTCAACTACTATCAGCTAACCTTCAAACAACCATCAACTAACCTTCAACTAACCTTCAAACAACCAACCAAACAACCTCCAATTAACCTCCTACTAACCTTCAACTTACCTTCAACCAACCTCCAATTAACCTCCCACTAACCTTCAACCAACCTCCAACCAACCTCCAACCAACCTCCAACTAACCTTCAACTAACCTTCAACCTACCTACAAACAATGTTCAACTAGCCTTCAACTAACCTGAGGAGGAACTGGGGCTCCACTCATCACTGAATGTCTCTAGAACTTTCAATTATACGTCCTGCATCTCAATGGGGACTTCAACTGTCAAACTATTTAAATATTCTATTCTATTCTATTCTATTCTATTAAATTCTATTATATTCTATCATCTCATTGTGACCAAACATTGCACAGAGTCAGTAGCCGCATTTACATGGACACTTTTTCAATCCGATTAAATTTAATTGGATTAAAATAACCCAAGCTAACTGTTTACATGGGTGTCAAATAAAGAGATCCTCATTTGTTCCACATTTACATGTTGAAGCCATTTAATCCGTTCCTACATTATTTGGTGAAGCGCTGTGCTAGATCTATTTTACTTTTCTGGTATAGAAAAAGTGAAAATGCTCTCTTTGAACGTCTGAGGCTCCTTTCTCCACGTTTATAAACACTGATAATGATGAGAAATAGCCAAATATGTATGTCCAGAAAAATATATATTGTATTTAAACAAAAAGAGTCTAGATAAATAGATCCTTTGAGGTGCAGACAGATGGTTTATACAGTTCGGTTCTAATTCCGCTGTGAGGCTACTACAGATCGAGCCATGCTAATGGCTAGTTGTGATTCTGGACAGTGCTGATGTTTCTTTTTCTGTTTATACATTCATCCACTTACTCCACCACACTGAACTGTTTTCACATATCCAGTAAAAACGTAGTGTCAGCGACCGGCCAGTTTTAGTTTTTATGCTCCTGAGGTAAACTCTACGGGGCTACTAGCCTGTAGCTACCGGCAGCGAGCTCACACGCATGTGCAGGGAGAAGGAAAGTGTTCCAATAATCGGTTCCAATAACAGAAAGTGTTCTAATAATCGGCTCTAATGACAGAAAGTGTTCTAATAATCGGTTCTAAAAACAGAATGTTTTCTAATAATCGGTTCTGATAGTAGAAAGTGTTCTAATAATCGGTTCCAATAACAGAAAGTGTTCTAATAATCGGTTCTAATAACAGAAAGTATTCTAATATTCGGTTCTAATAACAGAAAGTGTTCTAATAACAGAAAGTATTCTAATATTGGGTTCTAATAACAGCAAGCGTTCTTATAATCAGTTCTAATAATAGAAAGTGTTCTAATAATTGGTTTGCCTGTTTACATGAGCAGTTTCCTCGATCGATCAGATTAAAAGGTCTAAACCTCCTCTTTTAATCGGAATGAAAATTTTAGCATTATACACAGGACATTTTTAATCCGTTTCCGTATTTAACCGGATTAAAATTGGAAAAAAGTGTCCATGTAAACGGGGCTACTGACAACATCTGCAGCAGCATAAAAGTAAGACGATCCTTGTTTGGATTTCAGTGTGAAGTTCTTATGGAAGGTTCGGCCTCTCTCCGTGTCCAAGCTCCTCTCCAAGAACTCTTCTGCGCTCGGTGACCCTGGCGCCGTTCAAAACAAAACACACCCAGACAAATCTTGTCAAGAATGTTCAGGTGTAAACTTTACAGTACGGATATGGGTTACATTTACGTTTCCTTTAAGGGACATATATTAAGCTTTTTTTTTAATTAAAGTATTTTGGGAGCAAGTTTGGGGGCCTATTTAATGTTTACACTATAAAAATAGGCTATATATAAATTTTTTTTTACCTCATCACATATTCACTGTTTTTCACCATACGTGAGTTCACTTGTACCGTAAACCCTGCGAGAAGTAGGTCTTTACATTTACATTTACATTTATGGCATTTAGCTGACGCCCTTATCCAGAGCGACGTACAACAGTGCTCAAGTAATCCACAACAGTATCAAGGACCTGTAGAGCTTTACTGTAGTTCCAGTTTTTACTGTAGTTCTGTTCTTTACTGTAGTTCTGTTCTTTACTGCAATTCCAGTCTTTACTGTAGTTTAAGTCTTTACTGTAGTTCAGTTAATTACTGTAGTTTTAGTCTTTACTGTAGATTTAGACTTTACTGTAGTTCCAGCCTTTACTGTGGTTCCAGTCTTTACTGTAGTTTTAGTCTTTACTGTAGTTTTAGTCTTTACTGTAGTTCCTTCCAGTCTTTACTGTAGTTTTAGTTTTTACTGTAGTTTTAGTCTTTACTGTAGTTCCAGTCTTTACTGTAGTTTTAGTCTTTACTGTAGTTCCTTCCAGTCTTTACTGTAGTTTTAGTCTTTACTGTAGTTCCTTCCAGTCTTTACTGTAGTTTTAGTCTTTACTGTAGTTCCTTCCAGTCTTTACTTTAGTTTTTGTCTTTACTGTAGTTCCAGTCTTTACTGTGGTTACAGTCTTTACTGTGGTTACAGTCTTTACTGTGGTTCCAGTCTTTACTGTAGTTTTAGTCTTTACTGTAGTTTTAGTCTTTACTGTAATTCCTTCCAGTCTTTACTGTAGTTTTAGTTTTTACTGTAGTTTTTGCCTTTACTGTGGTTCCAGTCTTTCCTGTAGTTTCTCTTTACTGTAGTTTTAGTCTTTATTGTAGTTCCAGTCTTTACTGTGGTTCCAGTCTTTCCTGTAGTTTGTCTTTACTGTAGTTTTAGTCTTTACTGTAGTTTCAGACTTTAATGTAGTTTTAGTCTTTACTGTAGGTCCAGTCTTTCCTGTAGTTTTAGTCTTTACTGTAGTTCCAGACTTTAATGTAGTTTTAGTCTTTGGAAAGGTGACTCCTATCCCAGCACACTACTGAGTTCCTAAACGCAGAACAGAGACGGTGGGAGAGGAGAATAAAAAGTGGAGAACAACCTTCACCACACTCTCAGGGCAAATATGCAGAGCAAAAAAGTTACAGATGGAGAACAGAGAGATTTACGCAGAGGAAGAAGCAGCGAAGTGATTTACTGAGGGGGGGATCCAGTCCAGAGGAACATATGGACCCCCCCCTCCACCCCCACCCCACCCCCGACCTTCCTCCAGTAACACATATGCTGAGAATAGAGACATCACACCGCACTCCGAGAACCTGAACTCATACTGAGGCCAAAGGGTGTGTGTTAGTGTGTGTGTTAGTGTGTGTGTGTGTGTTGTTCCACTTCGGTGCTTATTCCTATAGGCGCTTTGTCAGATGTTTTCATCAAAACACATATCTGCATTTACAGTCTCTTAGAAGAATGAGGACATATACAAACAAATACAAATTCACGCCTCGGTGAAGCTGCTTACTGTCTCTCCTTCACTCATTCCTCTTCCTGTCTCTCTCTCTCTCTCTCTCTCTCTCTCTTTTTTCAGACCATGACATCCCACACATTTGACAGGGAAGCGTAAATCTTCAGTCTGTCTCTGTAAAACTTGATACCTGCCATAAAAAGCACCTTTACCCTAAAGCGCTCCCGTCTCGAACCCCTCCGGCCCTTCAGGTAAACACACTCCCAACCGAGACACACCTGAGGGCAAACCGGCTGGGTTACTCTACAGCAGTGAAGAGAACAGTAAAGAAACCTTAAAGAACTGTAACAGAGTAAAAATGTTTTCTTTCATTTTTCATTCTTTTGGATTTCCAGTCTGTTCCCTTAGGAAGATCCACGTGGAGAGAGAGCGTCCTCCTGTCCCACCCGGAGAGTCCAGGCAGGGGACAGTGGGGTCATATCAGCAGGGAAGAGAACCTCTAGTTCTCTCTTAATCTGCTTTGTACCAAATAAAAACATTTGACTTGTGGAAGAATCTCACTTAACCATGGAACAACCTTGCTTAACCATGGAACAACCTCACTTAACCATGGAAGAACATCGCTTAACCATGGAAGAACCTCGGTTAACCATAGAAGAACCTCGCTTAACCATGGAAGAACCTCGCTTAACCATGGAAGAACCTCGCTTAACCATGGAAGAACCTCGCTTAACCATGGAAGTATCTCACTTAACCATGGAAGAATCTCACTTAACCATGGAAGAATCTCACTTAACCATGGAGTAATCTCACTTAACCATGGAGGAATCTCACTTAACCATGGTAGAACCTCGCTTAACTATGGAAGAACCTCGCTTAACCATGGAAGAACCTCGCTTAACCATGGAAGAACCTCGCTTAACCATGGAAGAACCTCGCTAAACCATGAAAGAACCTCGCTAAACCATGAAAAAACCTCACTTAACAATGGAAGAACCTCACTTAGTGATGGAAGAACCCCACTTAACCATAGAAGAACCTCGCTTAACCATGGAAGAACCTCGCTTAACCATGGAAGAACCTCGCTTAACCATGGAAGAACCTCGCTTAACCATGGAAGTATCTCACTTAACCATGGAAGAATCTCACTTAACCATGGAAGAATCTCACTTAACCATGGAGTAATCTCACTTAACCATGGAGGAATCTCACTTAACCATGGTAGAACCTCGCTTAACTATGGAAGAACCTCGCTTAACCATGGAAGAACCTCGCTTAACCATGGAAGAACCTCGCTTAACCATGGAAGAACCTCGCTAAACCATGAAAGAACCTCGCTAAACCATGAAAAAACCTCACTTAACAATGGAAGAACCTCACTTAGTGATGGAAGAACCCCACTTAACCATAGAAGAACCTCGCTTAACCACGGAAGAACCTCGCTTAACCACGGAAGAACCTCGCTTAACCATGGAAGAACCTCGCTTAACCATGGAAGAAGCTCGCTTAACCATGGAAGAAGCTCGCTAAACCATGGAAAAACCTCGCTTAACCATAGAAGAACCTCGCTTAACCATGGAAGAACCTCGCTTAACCATGGAAGAACCTCACTTAACCATGGAAGAACCTCACTTAACCATGGAAGAACCTCGCTTAACCATGGAAGATGAACTCTCTTCTTTATTCGCTCCAACCGAGAAGGAGGCCCAGACTTGTAACAGTCCATATTCTGATATCACTCTGCCCCAAAGCGTTACATAGTTCCTTCTCTCTACATTACATATAGAATAAACAAAAATAAGCATGAAATTATAAAGTAAGGAACCTTAATGAAAATATATAGGAACTTACGTTTGTGTGTGTGAGTTTGTGTGTGTGAGTGAGTGTGGGTTTGTAAGTGTGTGTGTGTTTGTTTGTGTGTATGTATATATGTGTGTGTATGTGAGTGTGTGTGTGTGAGTGTGAGTGTGTATGTGTAAATGTGTATGTGTATGTGTGTGTATATGTGTGTGTGAGTGTGTGTGTGTGAGTGTGTGTATGTGTGTGTGTGTGTGCATATGTGAGTGTGTGTGTATTTGTGAGTGTCTGTGTGTGTGTGTGTGTGTGTGAGTTTGTGTATGTGTGTGTTAATGTTTGTGAGTGTGTGTGTGAGAGTATGTATATAAAAGGGAGTGTGTGTGTTTATGTTTGTGTGTGAGTGTGTTTGTGTGTGTATGTGTGAGTGTGAGTGTGTGTGAATGTGTGTAAATGTGTGTGTATAAGTGTGTGTGTGTGTGTGTGTGTGTGTGTGAGTGCATATGTGAGTGTGTGTGTATGTGTGTGAGTGTGTGTGTGTTGGACCATATTTTAGCTCTTTGTGTGATCTAAAAGTCACAATGGAAACCATGAAATTAAAACAGATTTTTTTTGCTTTCATACAAAACCCAAAAATGTTCACTTACAGGCTACATGTCCCAGACATAGAGATGCACAGTTAATTATCAATGTTGTTTGCTTCATCTTTGAGTGGTCATCCTGTTTTGTTCCACTGGAGCTTTTTATAATGCTCTTTGCTCAGCTTGATCCCACAAGTTACATCCAAGTACCATCGATTCTACCCCAAATCCCTGATTTTACAAACATTCATAGTTAATACTGAAAAAAAGACAATAATGAAAAATATTTTACTAATACCCTGTAGAGCTCAACAGTAAATCACAACATACTTTAGGTGCATTCATTTTTTCAGGTGCATTCATTTTTTGTGGGTGCTAACTATTTCTTTGCATTCTTTTTCTGTTTAAATATGCCAGCCCTCACTCTCTGTCATGGACCCAGACTCGTACACTACCTGTTTCCGATGCTCACCTGTTGGAATTTTAATTCTGTTCTTTGGAGCACCAGTTGACCCACTTTGTTCCCTCGAAGAATATCAGTACAGTTGCTGTGGTCATTTTCTTTCGGAGCTTTCTCAGCCACTAATGCCTGGCTATCCATTTCAAATCCCTTTCCTTGTGCAAGATCTCACACATGCAAGCTGTCATTTAACCAAAGAAGTTCACCATGACACCGAGGCATTTCCAGAATGGAATTGATTTTGTCTTGGTCAGGCTGGACATCTAGTGAGGAGAGAGGCTGATTATTTCTTGATTTCCAGTATGGCATTTGATCTTGTTTAGATTTAGTCCATTCCTTTGTCTCTGCCCAAGCACTCTCATCAGTTATCTTGGTTTTTCTTTTGCACCAGTGTCCAGTTCAGAGTGACTACAGTGCCATTTTTCTATTGTGGTCTATTTATCCTCTCTAACAGCCTTTATCTGATCCTCTGGCTCTTTTACAGTGGTAATGAAAAATCTGTCACTCAAATCAGTGTCCTACAGGGTATTTACAGATCTTCCTTTCCTTTTCTTTTTTAAAAAGCACTGCTTAACATAGCGGTTTTCCAAGCTGCCCAAGCCGGGCTAAATTTACCATGGCACTGTCCACTATGCAGCGGGTCTGCAGACCCCTGTCTTTCATTCCCGCTGTCTGACTCTATCTGACCAAATGTGCAGTTGGGACTGGCAATTGACTGGCAGGGCAGATCTTGATGGCCTCTTCCATTGTCAGCACCTCTCAGTCTTTCTCTGACCTTTTTGTCCCTGACACCAAACGTGATCTGGTCCCAGATCACGAAGTACTTCAGAGTTTAGTTTGAGATCAGTCAGAAAGCTATAAAAAGGCTCTTAATGCTGCTGAATTTGAGAACGGAATACACATTGCTCATACGTCTCATCTGTAGAGGAAAACTGTAAATGTTATGGTACCAGGTTTTGTGAATCCACTCGTTGAAAAGAAAAGGAGGAAACAGCCGCGAGTGGAATAGTTTTGTTTTTGCGGCCGATGATAAGGGCCACATTACTGATCACCAGAATTCCATACGCAAGCAGTGTCATCGAAGTTTTATGACAAAGGAGGAACCTGATCAAACACCTCAAAGACCATCATCCATATTTAACGAAAGAACAGCATACTATTTTTACACACCAGAGGCTTTTAAATTACTTGTGTAGCTAAAATATGTGTGTTAGAGAACAAATGTATAGTTAACGTTTGTATCTTTAAAATCGGTCCATCACAAAAGCAGTTCTAATACAGTCCAGTCAAATACAGTCCTATATAGTTTGGTAAGGCTGAGATACCATTCATTTACATGACGTCATATGTTATCTAACACCAAGTTAAAATGAGTGAACATTAATTAATGTGTGTGAATGTTATTTTATACAAGCACTTAATACAATTTTAAATTAAGAAAAATAGCTACTGTATAACATTTTTTTATTGTTAAGTCATGTTAAAGGGAATCTTTTCACTAAGTGTTTTTAATAAAAGAGTTTCTGTCGGTGTAAAATTGATATCATATACTTAATCCTAAGTAATCTTCTCTAAATTTATTATAAAAGCTGAGGTTTGTTATTTACTGAAAAGTTACATATAAAATTCATATAAAATAGTTTTACTAAAGGATATTATATTTTTCATTTACAGCTGCAGGCTGAGGAAGACCACGACAATGATTGCAGATGCATTTCAGCAACAGAAGAAGTTTGACAAAAACTCACCTGAGGCAAGAAAACTGAACTGAGCTGTTGCTGAATTCATATGTATGGAGCAAGTGGCAGTTTATACTTTTGAAAAATATTTTGTTTCATTAATACAAATGTTGAAGTTTAAAAGAGAATTTTTGCCCCTCAGCATATTAGGTCATATTTTTGATTGTTGTGACCAATACTACACATGAACAGTGTAAAAATAGAACAGACGTCAAAAGTCTTAAATGTTGATTAGACATTCTCATTTGCCAAAATTCATTCTAATTTGTAAATACTTTTACAGCAAACTGTGTGTAATTAAATTAGATTAATTAATCAGAGAGTTAAACATGTGACAAGCATAAAATAAATATAAATTCTGCAGGACAGTCAAAGCTAGTCCCAGCTCCAGAAACACCCTGAAGATGTGCAGAAAAAATAAAAATGCCCCTATCCCCTATAACACTTAGCCCCACATGGCTGAAAAGGAATAAGTGTTTTGTATCCCTATGTGGGTGTATCACTTTGTGCTAGCCTCTTAAATGTGGTAGGCACAAAGTACTGATTCAATTTGTTTGGCAAGATGGCCTCTAGGATGTGTTTTACCCTAACTAATTATAAGTAATTTGTGGAGTAGTGCAACTTAGTGAATAACTTCATTAAAAAAACGCGATCTCGTGCCTCGAGGGATACCAAAGCGCACTCACTTACAATATGACAGTAAATGCTAAAGCATGATATTAGCGCATTCAAAATGAAACTGCCACTACCAGGCAGTGGAAAAGCACCATATGATGACCTGTACACATTGGAGGTTGCTGATTGGTGGTTGCTGTCATTGCGTCATTTTCTCAGCAGTCCGCTGCCGTGCTCCTTTAAGCCTCGTCTGGAGACAACTGTTTCGTTTTGTGGCAAACAAACACAAACCAAGAATAAGAAATTAAATCCCT
>JBBMFX010089209.1:0-7500 GCA_037832545.1 Rhabdalestes septentrionalis | reverse complement strand
TGTGTGTATGTGTGCGCATGAGTGTGTTTGTGTGTGTGTGTGTGTATGTGTGTGTGTGTGAGTGTCTGTGTGTGTATCCACTCAGACCAGTTGGAAACACCTGCCCATTAGTTTATGACTGATTGATACATCCTGCTTTTCAGATTTGGCCTTTCCCACACACACAGTCGAGCGAGGCCATGGCACAAAAAATAGAACCAACTCTCTGATTTTCCCCCATTCTGAAAGGATTTCCAAATAAACAAGGTTGTTTCTTAAATTTATAATAAATACAGGGTGTCCTTGAGTTACGCCACAGGTCAATTTCTTTGACAGTGATGTGATCCGAATGTGGAAATCCTAGCCTCAGTCACTTACTGATCCTAACAGAGTTGTAAAATCATTCAAACTAAGTCACAGAAAAAGGAAAAGGAAAACTGCCTCACTCATATGCTGCTTTCCTACAAATTATTCCGCCATGCAAACTACTTTGTCCACGTAGTCCATAAGTACGAGGCTAATGGTGTAAGCCGAGTGGGAGTGAGCTTCGTCAACTCGTTTAAACAGCTGAGATTTCTTTCGTGTCCAAAGGTTGTTTATCCAGTTTTGCACTGGCGCTACGAAGCTAATGTACCATACAATTAATGGAAACTTATACCTCACTAATTAGCATTATTAATTCTGCATGAATAAATCATCACAAACCTTCTAATATGGTTTCTGGCACTGCATGAGTATGACTCACTCTTATCTGTGAACGTGGATGAAAGTACATCGCACAGGGACAGTTGGGTGTAAAAGTGTTAGGCACCTATGCAAATTGTTTAAAGAAATTTTTTCACAGTGTTTGATAAATTGCCTTTCTATAAAAGTTAACTTTACAACATATGCAAACAAACAAGGAAGCAGTAAAAAGTAACAAGATTTGGTGAGGAGAACAGAGGTTGGGTTCCAGAGTCCTCCTCGGTTCTTCCAGCCATTGTTTGGATTGTGAAACTCCATCAGCATCTCTTGATATAATTTAATGAAGGACTGATGGAGTCCATCCAGATTTCTGATGGAAACTACAAGTCATACTGGACTTCCATGAGAAACACTGAGATATACAGATATAAATTCACTATTTACTGTAGAATGTTATTTGTATGTATTTTCTTTAGTAATATTTTGTATATTTAGTCATATATAAACATTCACTGCACATCTAAACTGTTTGAAATATTATTTTCCCAGCTGCTTAGAACATTTGCACAGTATTGAACATGGCTAGAGTTTGAACAACACATGACATAATGCAACAATTCAGTTAAGTGGATGTTCAACCTTCATCAAGTACAGCATACAGTTACAAGAACTGTTTTAATATTCACACATCCTGGAGAAATGTCTGCCACATGTTGAAAATAGCAACAGTCACAGTAGGGACGTTTCCTCAGCTGTGGCCCTGTTCACACCTGACAGTACAATAAGGTGATCCATGCGTGTACGCTGTATTTGAGCGGTCTTCAGTTTGTAAGTTTGTTTGAATTTGCTCGCTATCTTCTAAGTGTCCACCTTGCTGTGAAGTTAGCTTAGCCTGTTATCTTAGCATAGATTTCACCTGGTCTGTGTTGACTGGCTATGAATTGCTATGCAGGTCCATCAGATACTGTACCGGGGGTCATCACGTTACGACACAGATATGTTCCAATGACAGTGATGTAGCTAAAACACACGCTAAACTAAGTCACTTACTGATCCCAACGCAGCTGTAAAATCATAAAAACACAACTAGCCTCAGAAAACGGAAAAAGAAATAAAAAATTGGTGTTAAACTGGCACAGATAATAGTACTGGGAGACACCCATTCCCTCCCTAATATGCCACATTACTGCGTACTCTGTGCCTACTGTGTATTCTTCCGCTGTGCGCAACCAAATAAACTCAAAACGTTGCATGGCTAATCTGTCGTAGTCCGAGGACCCTCTGTATATAGAAATAATTTCTCCACTAACATTTACACTGTTGCTACCCTTGCACATGTATTCTCTTGTTTTTTTCTATTCTTTCTAAGCTAGAATCCAACACTGTTTGTGTATTTGTCTGTTTAAATGAACATACATTCTTCCAATACATGTAAACATATCCCGGTGACCGAGAAGTTGCTCCTGATTAGAAGGGGTTGATGGTGGTCTGGTGTTTTGGGAGTTGCCCCCACGATCAGGAGGCCATGGGTTCAAATCCCAGCACTCCCAGTAGCACCACTGAGGTACCCTTGAGCAAAATATACTCCCACACACTGCTGCCCGGGTGCTGTGTTCCTGGCTGCCAACTGCTTCACTTGGGTTACATACAGAGTAACATTTTCAGGCATCATTTCAGTTTGCAAAAACCAAAGGCCTACCAGGAAATAAGACAAAGAACAAATCAAAACAACACAGAAAAACACATTTTCAATGTCAAATATGAACAGGTTTTATGTCAAATGTGAACAGGGCAATATTTAGATACTTAAAGATTTCTACTTGTGATCAGGTCAATCAAGGCATGTTAATACCAGTTGTGAAAAGGACCCGAGTACTCAGGAACAGCAGTAGAGCTTAATTCAGCAGCACAAGCCTGTAATGTACACGTTTCAGCCTCTGGAACACCAAGGTCAAATCAAAGAGAAAGCACAAGCTCTAATCTCAGGAACAGAATGAGCAACGGAATGAGCAAAAAAAAAGTATGGAATCGGCTATTTCATCTCGTGAACTTTTTAAATTAAAACTGAGCACCACATACATCCATAAAATCATTAATGTCCTGTAGTGTATGCTGTAACACAGCAATGTTTAATGCAAAAGCCTTGTAATTGGCTTTATAAGTAGAGTTTCATGGTCTGATTAGCTGCTAGCACAACATTAATTTCTTATTAGTGCATCTCCTGAATCTGTAGTGTTGTTAGCTCCAAGCTAGCAGTGCCGTATAGGCACATTTGATGAGTGCAAAGATCGTACCAGGCATACAATTAGCATATCCATTATCAATTATGCAGTTTTACCATGATTTAAGCCTCTACATGTGAAGTCACTTAATGAACAATGTTAGCAGTTTGCCTTCAAATGTTGTCATCCTTCCCTAGTCAGGTGTAATTTAGTTCCAGAGAGCATAGAGTGTTAAAAGAGCCTGTTAGCATCAACAAGTGATGTTCAGTTGGTAATTCTTTATTTGGTTGCTAGTTTTTTCAGCTAAAACAACACACATTTTCATGCAGGTATAATCCTCATGAAACTCTGTCTCAAGAGTGGCATGACTGGTTTGACTAGGGGCAAATGCTGGCTTAGTGGCTATGGAACTAGCTTCACTTGGTGAATGGGTTAAACACAGAGAAAGAGTACCACTGTTCACTCTGTGTGCTATGGTGTATTCACGCGTGACTATAAGGGCCACTTAACTTTACGCTTGTAGCTATTAGCTTATTAGCTAAATTAGCCATGTATTTGTAAGCTACATTAGCCTCCTAGCTCCAATACAAATCTAAAGAAACATTCGCTACCAAACATAACCTGGCCACTCGACTACATTCCGGGTAAGTGCTGTGTAATTGTGTACATTTTCCCAAACCATTACTTCAAATGTCAGTGCATCTATCTTGCTCTGTCAACCCCGTGCTCTCTCTCTCTCTCTCCCTCTCTCTCTCTATCATACACATATACACACATGCACTCTCTGAACTCAGGACACATAAAATCAAGCAGATGCATCAATATGTGACCACACAATGATGAAATGATTAATTACATCCTGAATTGATGGGTTCGTATGCATTTGAAAATAGATATTTTGGCCAAAATCCTGAGCATATACTTTACTGAATATTATAAAAGTTGAGAAGCAGAGTATGTAAATCTTACATGTGGGAAACTCATAGGTGAGTGACTTTACTTGTACAAAATAGTGATGAGTATTATTAATATTACTAATATTCAACAGTTTTTCCACCTCGCAATGTAGTTAATCAGTAATAGGCTACAGTTACCAAGCAATGTAATGATAACCATGATGATAAAGATGATTCCATGAGTATCGCAATGGATATTAATAACTTTACGCATTGAGACAGAATTCAGCTGGCATTTGTGGTCTTGACTGGTTATACTGAGTAATTCACAGTGTCTTTAAATAGGCCTCAGCTATCAGATTTAAAATGAGAACTATCTGTTCCAAAATCAATGCTGTAGAAATACCACCTTCAGGCACACTACAATGCACTGATGTATTTTCACACCTCTGGCAGCAGGCCCTGCATAGCATAAATCATATTTCACCTTCACCTTCACCTTCATTAGTCTGACTGACCCCATCAAAATTCCAAACTGATGGCTCTCACCCTCTACAGCCATAACATTCAGTATCAACACACAAGCTTTTCATTGCTTCTTAACCTCGTAATTATTCACCGTGCTCATGTTTGTAGCATCTCGAACAGAGTTCACAACTTTGAAAAGTGTGCCTGTAGGTACTTGTGTTTTCAGGCATATTCAATTTCTCCCCATTAAAAGAGTCTTAAGTGCACGGATCCAGTGTTTACAATGAAAAGATGACTGTAGGAATGAGCAATCAGGCCAAAATCTTAACCAAATTTTAGTATTGGGCCAAAGTCTTGAGACACATAACATAACCAACTATGCTAATTGTGATGCTGTGAGTGAATGGCCAGACTACTTCTTCCCTATGTAGAAAGCGGAACATAGTGTGCTGCGGCATAGTGTCCAAAGAAGAAGCCTCAAGTTTTGTTTAAGGCCACTCTGTTGGTACTACACAATGACGTTCTACATCGGATATGCAGGATCTGCCAAAGATCACAATCCAAGATGTACTGCATCATTCAGACAAGCTCATCGGGCCACATTTGCAAACGAGAAAATTATGACCCCAGAGAATCAGGCTTCCAGTTTTTAAACCGTAATTTATTGTGAAGTTTGAGCTGGGTCTCTTAAGGCTTATGCCACTTGAAAACCAACTAAACAGTAATGTAGAAACCAAAGTGCAATTCTAGTGCTGTGAGGCAAGCACAAGCAGTCCAGCACTCTTTCCTGTTAGCAACTATTAGACTTGTAGCTCCAGCACTACACTAAAGAAGCAAGGTTTGTATATCAAACACGCTATTTAGGGTTAAGCAAAAGGTTGCATAAATCTGAGCTATTCTTTTAAACTGGCTCTGGCACATGCTGCTTATACTGGAAATTTCTGAAACTAAAGAAAAGTAACTCAAGTAAAGTAGTCTCTTATAATTCTTCTCTGCATTTAACCCATTCACCAAGTGGAGCGATGGGCTGCCACCAACGAGGGGCCCGCAGGAAGCAGTTTGAAGGAATGGTACCTTGTTCGAGCTGCTCAAGGGTACATCAGTGGTGCCACTAGCAATTCTGGGATTCAAGCCCACAACCTTCTGATCACAGGGGCAACTCCTTATCAGCAGGATGGCAGACGCCCCATTAAGAAACAGAACGAATATTTGATTTTGAATGTGAAGTCAATTTAGAGATGACTGCAACCTCTAGAAATAAAGGCATACAAAGAGAGAGTGTGTGAGAGAAAGAAAAAGAGAAAGAGAGGGAGAGAAAGGAACAGAGAGAAAGAGAGAATGAAAGAGAGACAGAGAAATAGAGAGAGAGAGAGAGAGAGAGATATAGAGAGAGAAATAGAAAGAGAGAGAGATTATTTCCTCTTAGTGAAAGATGAGCAGAACAACCAGCTAGCCAACAGCCGCTAATAGCAATTTATGACATTCGCACACCCTCCCCGGCAAAACAATATTACATGCAGCACCCTCTCCCCGGCTGCCTCGCTCACAATGGATGAACAGGAATCTCGCTCTCTCCCTTGCTCTCTCCATCTCTCCGTAATTTGGTGTATTATAAAGCTCAGGGCATTGAGCATCACGGTCATGGTTGAATGCACAAACCAGAGGGAGAGCAAGAGAGAGAAAGAAAGAGTGGAGGGAGAGAAAGAGAGAAAAGGGAGTGCAACTTCAGGCCATAACAAGGAAAGATTGCTAAAGAGGAAGCTGTGTCCCTTTGCTCTGTTGACAGAAGAGACGAGAGAGAGAGAGCCGAAGAGACTGAAAGGGACTGATGGAAGGAGAAAAGTGGATGAAATTTTGGAAGAAACACTCACTGCAGCATTTTCATTCTAAGCAGAGGCAGACTCCCTCCTTCTTAACCTCACAGTGGCTCCTGTGGACAGGAGATCTAAACGCCTTAAGCACTGCGGAGCAGGGGTACCGACTCAAACTCTCATATTAGGCCTCGAAAGCATGACATGGGAGACTCCACTGTTTCACTACAGGTTCAAATATTTACATAAGGACAAAATACGTTTCAAACATGGGGCATCCAAAAAAACCTACCAACACCACTTCCAGCAGTAAGTACAATACAGTTCCCCAATCATTGTCTTTTGTCGTTTTGTTTTTCATGGTCAATTTAACAAAATGCATTTTAACTAAACTTTTTCATTTTCATCAAATTATTTTTTAAATAAACATTTTGATGTAGAAATTACAATTTGTTTTCACTGCCCATATTCAAATTCCCTTTATTTGTGACGGCACAAAAATGGGCTTCAGGTGAAAGTAGAATGGATTTCTACCAAAATGTGGTAACTTAACCTGTCACAATACCAATTATAGGTATTTACCAGACACTTTTATCCAAAGCGACTTCCATTCCCTATCTACAGGGGGCAGTCTCCCTGAAGCAACTTGGGGTTAAGGGTCAGGAACCCAGTCGTGGTTTGCAGAGGGTAGGACTCAAACCCACAACCTGGGTCCAGAGGCAAGTATCCTAAACACTAAGCCACCACCACCCACACTACTGACCTTTACTGTCTTTCAGGACCAATATGAACACATTTCACCCCCAAAAAAGTTTAGATACAATAAGCACTCATGGCTTGATTATTTTAACAAACCACAAAACAGCGACATGCATCTTTCTTTTCATAACTGATCTGAGCTTTCGTGTCTTATTGTCTAATTATGACTCTTTAACTTTCCCTTCTTGTTGCTACTCTCACTCTCCTTTGCCTATACTCTGTGAAGGCAACTCGACCACAAATACTGAATCTCTGAACGATCAGTAAGGCATGTGTGATATGAAGTGTGCCGGAGAAGAAGCAGGGGCAAAAATGAGGTCAAACAAAAATACGATTAAAACTTAAAAAGAACAATGATATTTTACAGAAGCTATCTAACACACCCATTTCTTTTCTGTGCGTCTGTGTTTGTGTTCTGAAGTAGAAAATAACTGCGTAACTGCAGCGTAAAGCCTGTTGTTGCTTGGCAGCCGTTTGCTGAGTGGAATGATACAGTCAATGTGAAACGGCATAGGCAGAACAGGCAGCCAATCAGACTGCGCCGCTGGAGCTAGCTGTTGTATAAGTAGGCCTATACGTGGCCCATAAGACAATTTTTGTGCTCGAGCTCCGGTCTATCTGGAAAGGTTTATTCCCTGGATCCATCACGGCTGCCTCACGTTTATAATAATCCCAGCGCTG
>JBBMFX010089188.1:0-10021 GCA_037832545.1 Rhabdalestes septentrionalis | reverse complement strand
TCAAGGTAGAGGTGGGACTGCATCAAGGATCGGCTCTAAGCCCCTTCTTGTTTGCCTTGGTGATGGACAGGCTGACACATGATGTTAGACAGGAGTCTCCATGGACAATGATATTTGCAGATGACATTGTGATCTGCAGTGAGAGCAGGGTGCAGGTAGAGGAAAGGTTGGAGAGGTGGAGATATGCACTGGAAAAAAGAGGAATGAAGATTAGTCGCAGCAAGATAGAATACATGTGTGTGAGTGAGAGGGACACAAGTGGAACAGTGATGTTACAGGGAGTAGAAGTAAAGGTAGAGATTTCAAGTACTTAGGGTCTACAGTAAAAAGCAATGGAGAAACTGGAAAAGAGATGAAGAAGCATGTGCAGGCAGGTTGGAATGGCTGGAGAAAAGTGTCAGGTGTGATGTGTGACAAAAGGGTTTCAAAGGAAAGGTGTACAAGACAGTAGTGAGACCAGCGATGTTGTATGTTTTGGAGACAGTAGCGATGAGGAAAAGACAGGAGGCAGAACTGGAGGTGGCAGAGCTCAAGAGGTTGAGGTTCTCTTTGGGAGTGACGCGGGTAGATAGGATCAGGAATGAGTTAATCAGAGGGACAGCTCATGTTAGATGTTTTGTGGATAAAGTCAGAGAGGCTAGATTGAGATGGTTCGGACACGTCCAGAGGAGAGACAATGATTACATATGTAGAAGGATGCTGCAGTTGGAGCCACCAGGCAGGAGCCTGAGAGGAAGACCAAAAAGGAGATTTATGGATGTGCTGAAAGAGGACATGAAGTTAGTTGGTGTAAGGGTAGAGGATGCAGAAGATAGGACTAGGTGGAGACAGATGATTCACTGTGGCAACCCCTGAAGGGAAAAGCCAAAAGAGGAAGAAGAGGGATCTCTTTACCATTGACAGCCCTCAATTTAAGCCAGGAGGTCGTCTCTTTCAGCCGTTGACCTTCTCGCCCGAAATTCTTATCAAACCAGTCTTGCCATACCATGGACACCTGGGAGCATGTATCTAACAGGCAGGACACCTCAATTCCCTCGATAACCACCTGGATCATAGGGCAATCCCCAATGAGACCTGAAAGGGACACTGCAGGCAACTGATGAACCACTCAAGTTCACTTAGGGGGTGGATCATATACTGATTGACCTGCTGTTTGATCCACAACAGCAGGGCAAGCTAGTTTAACGGGGCCTGACGATTCTGTTGGGGGCACTGACGTGCAATATGACCAGGAGCCCAGGAGCACACCACATACAAACACAAAAACTGCACACCATTCATCTTACCCAGCTGACACACAGGAGACCAAGGCCAAAATCTCTACAGGCACCCTTTATGTAGGCCTTCTTCTTCCCCTCCTCATCACAGCATCTGTTGGGTACACCAGCTCCCCCCACTGTTCTGGTCCCACATTACACCCATAAAAGGCCATATGGTTACATTAGTTTTTGATTCATTGTTTTATTATTTGCAGTGGATGGCGATTCTTTTTTTTTTGTTTTGTAGTGACTTGTGGGGGGGGGGGTGAATTAGTCAAGGCAGCTGTACTTATTAGTTTTTTTGGCTTTTTGTGCTGTGCGGTTTTCCTCTTGTTGAAGCCTGCGGTGGTTAGGCTGCGTTTTTTTGTTTGAGTTTTTTTAGTGACTTGCAGTGGAAGAGCGCACCTTTGTTTTTTTTTCTTTTTATTGGCATTTGTTTGTTTAGGCCCAAATAGTAGTTGCGGGAATAGATGAAGCTGGATTATTGTGGCATTAATTGTCAGTCCTAGTGTGGCTTTGTAGTTATTTGTCCGTTTGTCTTTTTCCTCTAGAACCTGTTAATCATGTCCTTAGCCGAGGAGTTTATTATGACGCACTATTGCGCTGCATGAAAGATAACCTACTAAAACTAGCAGAAAATTATTCAATCGTGGTATCAGCTGAAGATTAAAAGAGCCACTATTCAAGGATGTTGAATCGGCCTTGATTGAGAAGAATATTATTGTGGCTAGAATCGAAAGTCCAGCATCCTCAGGTTCTGCTGGAAGTACTACTACTGAGGCCGAATTAAAACTTCGGGAATATACATTTCGTGAGCAACAGATGCAATTTGAGTCATCAAAACTTAGAGCAGAACGAGATAGTTGTACTGTTCGAGAAATAGAAATAGAAAAGGAACTGCAAATTTGTAAACTTGAAATAGAGCTCGAAATGAAAAGATTAGAGTTTGAGGAAAATGACAGGGACCGTAAGCATGCATTACAACGTGAACAAGATCAACAAGAATTTGCAATTTAAAAAGTTGCAGTTAGAATTGGCTGCTAAAAAAGAAGTCGTAGTCCCCGAAGCTGTAGAGGCTTTAAATATCTCGTTGCCTCCCGGTTCACCACCTCATTCTATGTCCGCTTCTTCTCCAGTGGATTCACCACCTCCACCTGAGATGGGGGTTATATATTCCCAATTTGACGTGTCTCATAACATTCGTCTCATCCCTCCGTTCAATAAACCCAAAGTAGAGAAATACTTTAGTCATTTTGAAAGGGTTGCCATGACATTAAATTGGCCTGTTCGAGTGTGGAGTCTTTTATTGTAATATGTGCTCTCTGGAAAAGCTCAAGGAATTTATTCTGCTCTTACAATTGAGCAGAGCTCAGATTATTACTTGGTAAAAATGGCTATATTAAATGTATTTGAGTTAGTGCCTGAAGCATATCTTCAGAAATTTTGGCATTGTAGGAAACATGAGAAGTTGACTTATGTCGAGTTTGCGCATGAAAAAGAGTTTATTTGACCACTGGTGTACATCCGAAGATGTCCAAACTCAAAAGTAGTTAAGGGAGCTAGTCTTATTGGAGGAATTTAAAAATTGTATCCCTGGGGCAGTCGCGACTTATCTTAGTGACCGTCAGGTCACCATGTTGGCTCAAGCTGCCAGATGCGCTGATCAGTATGCTCTTACGCATAAAAGTCAGTTCGTTTCTCGTCCGTCTTCTCCACCTCCTCGGCTTTGCACGCCACCCTCTAGTCCTAAGCGGAGCTGGAGAAACTCCAAGCTGGACAAGAAACCCTCGCTTGGGGGAACTCCTTTGTTTACCGATTCTCGTGAATGTTTTTATTGTCATGAAGTAGGGCACCTTATTGCTGTCTGTCCTAAGTTAAAGAGGAAAAGCGATAAACATCAGCCAAAGAAACACACAGGATTAGTGTGCCCGACATCTCATGATGCAATCGACTCAAGTTATCGTTTCACTTACTGGACGTGGGGAAGATTGGGTACAGGTTAAAATTTTGCATGATACTGGTGCTGCCCAATCCTTTATAATTTACTTGGTTCTTCCATTCTCCAATGAGAGTTATTGTGAGTCTGATGTGTAAGTACAAGGCATTGAAATGTGGTTTTCGCGAGTTCTATTGCACTTGGTGCATCTAAAAAGCGATTTGGTTTCTGGTATCTTTAAAGTGGCCGTTCGTTCTGGGCTACCTGTGAGAGGAATAACATTCCTGTTGGGTAATGATGTAGCCGGTGAAAAAATTCTCCCTTTGCCTGTAGTTACCTGTCCTGTGACAAGTCTTGAGTCTATTTTTCCTGCATGTGTAGTGACGAGAGCTCAGTCTCAAAGATATAATGATGCAGTAGATTTGTCAGATACTTTTATGGTTACTGAGAATTCGCCTGTTCTTTCTCCTCCTACTGCCTCTTCAGTTAACGTGTCTGAGGCGCTGTCTATGATTGCTGAAAAGGCCGGCGCGTTGTCATTGTCCATAGACAGGGTGTTGATCAGTCCTGAACAGACAAAGGATCCCTCTCTGGCTCTGTGCTGCGCTGCTGTTTCAGAAAAAGGAGATGTTGTATATAAATCTGTCTCATTTTATTGGGATAATGGGTTATTAATGCGGAAGTGGACTCCACCACAGAGTGATGACGTGGGTTGGAATACTGTTTTTCAACTGGTTGTCCCAGCTAAATTTAGGCTGCAGGTTTTGACCTTAGGACATGGTCATGACTTTGCCGGTCATTTAGGACTTAATAAAATGTACCATCATATTTTACGTTATTTCTTTTGGCCAGGACTGAAATCTGATATTGTGAAGCATTGTAGGTCATGTCATCGCTGCCAGTTGGCTGGAAAGCCAAATCAAGTCATTCCACCTGCTCCGTTTCGACCCATTCCAGTCTTTGGTGAGCCATTTGAGCAGATTATTTTAGACTGTGTGGGGCCTCTGCCTAAGACGAAGTCTGGTCATAAGTATTTGTTGACTTTAATGTGTGCAGCGACACGTTATCCTGAAGCTGTTCCATTGCATTCGTCTAAGGCTAAGCCTATACTGCACGGATTGGTTCAGTTTTTGTTTGACTTTTGGGTTACCGAAATCACAGATCAGGGTTCTAATTTTCTGTCACACTTGTTAAAGGAAGTGTTGCATCAGCTTTCTGTGAAGCATGTAGTTTCAAGCGCTTATCATCCTCAGTCCCAAGGGGCTTTGAAAAGGTTTCATCAGACGCTGAAGTCTATGTTTTGCACATACTGTGATGACTCTAAAGAGTGGGATGACGGGCTACCACTATTGTTGTTTGCTGTTCGTGAAACAACTCAGGAGTCATTAGGCTTCAGCCCTGCTGATTTAATCTTTGGCCATACTATTCAGGGCCCGTTAAGGTTGTTGCGTGAAGAGTGGGGGTCTCCAAGTAAAGATCACCCATGCAACATCCTTGACTATGTTAGTTCATTCTGTGAGCGCTTACGCCGTGCATGTGAGTGTGCCCGTATTGCCTTAGCAGAAGCTCAAGGTAAGAGGAAGGGTCGTTATGACCATAAGGCTGTTAGCCGTGAGTTTGTGCCTGGTGACAAAGTGCTTGTGCTGTTGCCCGTTTTGGGTTCTGCTTTACAGGTGAGATTTTCAGGTCCTTATGAAGTGGACTGTAAGCTTAGTGACACTGACTACGTTATCGGTACACCTGATAGGAGGCGTAAGACTAGAGTCTGTCATATTAACATGTTAAAATCTTATGTCGCCTGAGATGGATAGGTGAAACCACATGACCCTGTCCTGTTGTGTCGGTCTCTGCAGTGACCTCGCCTTATTGTTCTGAGGTAGATGGTCTTCATTTGCGGGATGACGCATCACTTACGTTAAATTTAGCCAAATGTGAATTTGGCAAGGCTAAAGTTACATACTTGGGTAAGCAAGTTGGCCAAGGTCAAGTTTGCCCTTTAGAGGTGAAGGTGGTAGCAATCTCCAAGTTTCCAGTTCCAACGACTAAGTGTGAGCTGCGGCACTTTCTTGGAATGATTGGCTACTATCGTAGTTTTTGTAAGAACTTCTCTGATGTGGTGTTGACTTTGACTAATTTGCTGGCTAAGAACTCCGCATTTGTGTGGTCGGCCGATTGCCAGGCTGCGTTTGAAAATGCCAAAGCTTTACTCTGTAGCTCTCCTGTTCTTGCAGCTCTGAATTTCCAACAGCCGTTCAAGCTGGAGGTAGATGTGAGTGCTACTGGGGCTGGTGCTGTGCTTCTTCAAGAAGACGCTGATGGGCTTGATCACCCCATTTGCTACTTTTCCAAGAAGTTTCTTAAACATCAACTAAATTATAGCACTATTGAAAAGGAAGCTTTAGCTTTACTATTGTCTTTGCAGCATTTTGGAGTCTACATTGGTTCCACCTATATTCCAGTTGTCATTTACACCGACCATAACCCTCTTGTTTTTCTCTCCAGGATGAAAAATGCAAATCAGCGTATCATGCGCTGGTCTTTGTATCTTCAAGTGTTCAACCTAGAGATCAGGGGACAGATCATGTTCTTGCTGATACATTGTCCCGTTCCCATCAGTAATGTCTTTTGTTGTACAGTAGATGTTGATTTTTGGTGGTGGGGGTGTTACGCCTTGGTGTGTTTTGGTCTGTGGTGTGTGTGCCTCTGTTTGTGCCTCTATGTGTATGTTGCAGGACGTCTTGGCGGGAAACGGGTTAATTGCCAGTTGTCGGTCTGGCTTCTGGTGTTTGGTTGCTCCAGTCTACAAAAGGGGGTGCTGGTTCTTGGTTGGTGCGCGCTCTTCCCTGCTGATGTCACTCCGCCCAGTCGCAATCAGCTCATCAGAGCCGGGTGCCAGTGTGAGAGGCTGCATGGCTCTGGCGTCCTTTGTGTTTGAGGTCTAGATTCCTTTTGTGTTTGTTTTTGTTGATTTTGCTTTATTTTGTCTTTTTGTCAATTTTTTTGTCGAGCATTTGTATCGTCTTTTGTTTCACTTTTTATATTAGGTAGTGTTCTTTTTGTTAATAAATACTTTAAAAGGAATTTTGGTATCCGTGGACACTTTGGGAGAGATTCGCCATCTCTTTCTTTTGTTACGGTGTCTGTACCCCTAAACTGGCACGTAACACCTATGCACAACAGAATTTATTATTGCCTCAGAATGGTGAGATTAATGCTAGGACCTTAAACTGGCATTTTGGAAACAGACAATGTATATAAAAATTCTTGAACCTAATTCCCCAGTTTCTAATTGATCTGATAAATTCTAATTAGTCTTAAGTATGGAAAATTCCCCATAATTTGAGATAACCACTCCCTCAGTTCCGCACATCAGCTGAATGTCCAATTTACACATCAATTCTAGTCCCACAATGTTAACTGAAAACCTCTCAGAAATGAAAAAGTAGTATTCAAGCAACACACCTGGATTATCAGTTTGGAAAAAAGAAGTTGGTACTGAGAAGTGTTCTGCTACCACTTCCCAGCTTGTTGTGGAGGTAAATGCAGTTTCTCCACTCAGCCGTACGTCTGGAAAACTTTCTTTACCCACAGTGGTCATCACCAACGATTATGTAGGCCTGCCCAGTATTGTCAGATTGATAAAAGGCATTAAGCTAGCGTTTGGAAACAAGCAATACAAAAAAAATCCTGAGTCTACATTTTTAGATTATGAATGATCTAAAATCTCCCTGTGTGTGTGAATTGCCCGTATGCTGGCCTGTTTGTGCAGGTTCAGTCTGTTTTGTGAACTTTATCTGTCCGTCACAAAGATTTCATGTGCACATGGCACCCGCCATTTTCACAGATCATCGCCTCCTCCCTCTTCGCTCTCTCTCTGCCCTCACCTCTCCTCCTTCTGGGTTCTCCACCTTGCCCCACCCCTTCGCGCTCTGTCATCGCTGCATCTCTGCCTTTTTTACTGACAGAGACAGCTGAGATTCAGGTTTTTTTCTGAATCAGGTTCTGCTTTGGGCTTCTGATTGGGGAGTGGTTGCTCTGACTGGAGCATTAGGAGCTCTGATTGGAACTTCTGATTGGCTTGGGTAAATTCTTTTCACAACAGGAAAAAGCATTTGCCACTGGAAATGTTTTTGTCTAAATGTTGGGTGATTATACAGGATGATTGTGATGGTTCATTTAGGTTTCGTTTTTAAGTCGGTTTTAGTTCTGTGTTTCCTTATCTTGCCATCGCCTCACTCCTCACCCCCTCGTGTCTCTCATTTCCGTGTTTTGTAATTCCTGTCAGCCCCTGCGCTGTGTTTTCTTTCTTTTGTTTATCTTTTCGAAATAAAAACCCCAAAATGGAGCCCTGGTTGTCCGGATACTTTCTACAAGGTAAATCGCGAATGAGGGCTTGCGCTCCCATTCGTGACAATGATTCTTAAGTTTCTGTTCCTTAGCTATTCTCCTGGCACAAAAAAAATCCCCTCTAATTTTATAGTTTATAATGTTTACATGCCAAACTCTGCTGACTTTTACGCACACACTTCTAGTTTTTTTTCCTTTTCCCAAACTCACACACACCTGTAACCAAAACAAATGTGCCTATACTCCTCAAACTCTGCGCTTACGCACACACATACAGATTCACCAAACTTGGCTGCACTTATGCTCACACATATACAGATTCACTGAAATTGGCTACGCATACGCACACACATATACAGATACTTAAACGCACACACGCGTTACACACAGGCCTATTTACCTCGTGTGTCCAGGGGAAACCTGTACGGTGTTACCACAAAGGGACTCGAATCCTCGTGGGGCTGAGACTCGAACTCAGCTCTTGTGCACCTACACAAAAATTACAAATACCAACACGTACACACAAAACCCTCCTCGAGCGATTCCAGCTTGCGGACCTCCACGTGCACCCACAATGTTACATGTGACTAGATACTGTCCGGTAGCGATCTGGAAATCAGTTTGCCACTACTTGTCCCGGCTGGACAAAGTCGATGCAATTTGCTGCCAGAATAACACCCAAACTGCAAGTAATCTACGCTCTTATCCTATTTTCGCACTCAAACCGTGGTCTTTCAACCCAGAGCGCCTCTTTATCTCCCTTAAGAGAAAACCTTGAGCTCATAACACAAAATTACTTCTGAAACTTTTTTGAGCAAACACTTTCTCACCTGTTAGGTGGGAGGCTGGGCCCTTAACTCCCTAATTTGGTGAATTTGGTTCTCAGTGCTGAATGCTCCGCCGTGGATGCTGTTCTCCTCCCCTGAAGATCTTTTGACGGGGCTCTGAGAGAATGGGGTGTGCATAGGTCCTACAGGATCCATCGACGGAGTTCAGGCATGCGTCCTATCTACAGGGTGTCAGATGTCGATGCAGTTTCCCTCAACACAGGTGAGAAGACCCCAGCCAAAAATAACAGTGGAATGCTTTGCTCAAGAAGAATCAGAAAAGTTTATTACACGATTGCAAATGTGCAGAGTTCGGGTTCAGGGTCTCCTAAGAGCTTCTGAAGTCGTCTCTCAAGAGTCCCAGAAGTCGTCGCCTCACTTCAGTTCAGAGTTACAGGTTTTATAGGAAAAGGGCGCTTGAAGCTTTAGTGCACCATCATCTCTCCTGGGAGCGTGCCCAAATTAGGAAAATGGAAGGAACTTCTCTCCCTCGGATGATCACATTTAGTCTACGTAATTTATCAAGCCAAGGATGCTTGAACATGAACCAAAGCTTCATAGGCTCACATGTTATGACTAGGAATTAGAATCTGGCATCAGAGTGTCCTTGGAACACAAGAAAGCAGAATGTGGTAGGAGAAACATGTTTTCCTCCTTACTGATCAAAACCCTTTTTGACCATAAAGTTGCTTCTAACATGCATGGTATGGAGACCATAGGTCCCTAACTTCTAACCTTAAATGAATCATACAACCTTCAGGAACTGAATAAATGAATCACTGAATCACTGACTCACTGACTGACTACTGAGTGTGAATATATGTAAAAGAATAAATAATAATAAAGAAACAAATTAATAAAATGATAAATAAATAATAATAAAGGAATAAATGAATAAAATGATTAATAAATAATATTAAATAAATAAATAAATAAAATGATTAAAATGTGAATTTCTCCAACACAAGTATATAGCGCTAAGGCTCCAATGATGCACGTACTGTGTAAACACCTTCTCAATCTATACATTGCTACTAGAGTCTTTCATTACATCATCGATCAACAAATTGTTTTTGTTAACGGGTAAAAATTCATCATCATCCAGAGCCCCAGGAATTACTTGTATGAATTTTATATCCCTTATCTTCAACAGTTCATCGTAAAGAGGCTGCCAACAGTCATACATATATACATATATACACATATATATATGTAACACCTTTTTCCCTGAGCTGGATGGAAATTACACTCTAACTTACCGTGATAAAAAAATATGCCGCAACAGGAACCTAAGTTATTCAGCTAAGATGGTGAATGGCTGAACTCCCTGCCCTATGAGGGTATGTGTGTGTGTGTGTGTGTGTGTGTGTGTGTGTGTGTGTGTGTGTTTATTTGTAACTGATTTAAACTGTAGCGCGGTGCCTCCACTGAGGACACTACTTCACTGCCTAGCCAGTGTGAGTATGCATCCCCAGAAAAATAATAAATGTTATAATAATAAGAAACCGAAGAACCACATCAATATACTCAAACCCACAGTATAATTTTACAGGGACCCAAATGGGGGCCTAGGCATTTATTAACACTCATACAACGATATTTTTGATTATATTGTTGTGGGGGGGGGGGGGGGGGGGGGGGGGGGGGGGGGG
>JBBMFX010089168.1:0-10022 GCA_037832545.1 Rhabdalestes septentrionalis | reverse complement strand
TTTGGATTTAGTTTATTTTGGTGTAGGCAAAAAAAATTAAGCCATGCAATTGTTCTGAAATTGTGTTTATAATACATGTCTAGACTTGCTATACATGACCAGTACTGCTATCAGTGATTGTGTATTGTGGCAATTTGTTACAGTAATATATTGTCATATGCCCCATCCTAACCACACCTCTGCCGTTCATCAGGGGGTCCTACAGTTGTCCGGCAAGACCTTCCCAAACCCTCTCTGAAACTGGCCGGGGCAGATTACTGTGCCACGCTGCAGGACAACCACACTCATGACCCCATCACACTTTTCCAGAGAGATGCGGAACAGTTCCCTCCTTACAGGCTTGCCCCTTCACCCCAGGACAGTAGGCCGCCGTGGGATGATCTGGCTAAGGGTAGTCCTCACAGCGTCATCAACATATTCACCAAAAACATGCAGAACTACAGCAAAGGTACACAAAATGTACACAGTTTATTTAACCAGTTTCAACTAAATGTAGACCAAGGTTGAGTTCAGTGGAAATTACTCGTGTGCATTTGCTCAGGAATACTCCTCCACATTATATATATTTGTCTGTCTGTCTGTGTGGTGTTTAATGCATTAGAAGGAAGGGCTGTTCATGCTGCAGGATCTGGCGCCAACTCATTGAATGGCACAGCTTACGAAGATGACTTCATTTCCTCCCACAGCAACAGCCAATCATCATCCAAGAAAATGGCTGTGAGCCTCAGGTAGAGTTGAATTTTCAGTACATACAGACATGCAAACTCTCAGCCTTCACATAGACGAGTCTTTTTTTTCCCTATTAACAGAACACCAAGTGCTTGTATGAAATTGATAGTTCTGTGATTTGTCAAACAAAACATGTTTGATGCCTGAAGTTTACTCATAGTTTTGCACAGGAGCTTCAAATGTGATGTTGCTGAGGTGTCTGATCTTACATTAAGTTGAAGTAGATTTTGCTGTATAGATACACACAAATAAATGTTAATTTTGTAGTTTATCATGTAAAAATTGTGTATGGTTTGAATTTTTCACTGTGCACTCAAAACCAGAATATAAAATGGTAGTCTTCATACATTTGCGGTGGTTTGGTTTGTAATTCGGATTGGATATAGAGGATTCCTGCCCAGCATGATATGGAAACCTGATACATTCTCATGTCAATCCAGTTTGAGGTGCATGCCACATAGTCATCAGCTGGACAGGTTCTAATTAAGTTGTTGGGTTACCTATTCTCCAAGTGGGAAGAAACACATTTAACTGACATTTCGCCTTCGAGCTTTAACCTAAATTCACCTTTTAGAGACCACGTTTTTGGGTCCAGGAATAAAAGCAAGCTACAGATCCCTACAACAAGCAAGCTCATGTAATTCTTTTTTTCTGTAAAACTTGTAAAACCAATGTGGCTGAAATAATTCTAATCTAATGAATCACTAGGTGGCACTGTTCACCTATAAGTGTGGTTTGCAGCTGATGACCTTTAACATTTTTTGTTACCAAATTGATATTATACATACTAAATAAGATGGATTGATTTTGCTTTGTGTATTTTATACATATTCTCTCAGTAGGTTTCAATGGAAGTGGAAATGTGTGTGGATTAGTGCTGATGCAGTGTGTGTGTGTGGTGTTTGCAGCAATGGCCACAATTCTGCAGTTGATGAGAGGAGAGAAAATGAGAGATCTCCGAAATCTTCCACACCCACCTCATTGTCTTCACCACACTCCAGTAGCAAGAAAGGTGAAAAAGACTTCTACATGCTCTTGACCAGATTTATATTTACCCAGGATATTCATAACAGTTATAAATGTTAGTGTTGCATTTGTAGGTAGCTTTAATTCAGTATACTAGTACAACATTTAAATGGGTTCTTTTACAGCATTGTTCATTCTGATCAGTACAAATATTACCTGCTGTGTAATTTAACGTAGTTGGATAGTAGGAAAGAGGTTGTAGTCATTGTTTGGATTATATTAAATATTATTAAAATAACAAACATACAGTAACCGTCAGATTTACACCATTGTCCTTACATCCCATGAGTGGTTGATTCAAGACATGTGATTTCTTGACTGACTGTAGGGCAAGTCTCACCACATTAAACCACATTGACAAGTCTGGAGCATCCCGTCAGAGAACTGAACATATTTTGAGAAGGTTTAGAGATGTTTTAGGGTTGTATTGGCCAAACAGTCATGGTGACTTTCACTGTTTGTGAGCAACAATAGTCTAAAGGAGCACAATTTGAACCCTAAGATCTTGGCTGATCAACTATATCTGGGGTTTTGTTTATTAACTGTTGTTTTTTCATATATATGTAGTTTATGTAAGTTTGCTGTCATTTGGAGCAAATTTTGTCTTCTGCTATGACAGGGTCGGAGAGGAATCAAGATTGCCCTCTGGTAGACGGGCAGATGAGTGCTTCATTTGCTGTCTCAGAGCTGCAGAGGAATGGAGTGAAAAAGTCCAGCTCGCCAAAAGGCTCTCCGCGGGGCTCTCGCAGGAGCGCTGACACCGAAAGCACATTAGGGGGCGCTTCAGTCTATTCTGTTCACAGGTGAGGAGTGGCATGAGCAAGGAGGAATTATAAGCGTTAGAAATTCCACTTCAAGCTGCTAGTATGATTTATTTCTGTTTGTGAACTCGCCCTGAGATATGATGTAGATCTGGAGGGCCGTTTCCAACACGTCAGTGTTGTTTGAACTGGGTGTGGCTGGAAACAGTAGAGCTCAGCATACCGTAAGGAACCAAGAGGTGGCAAAACAAAATATAATTTCATTTGAAATGTCTTTTTTGGCAGAAATCCTCTTATTTCAGTGGCTTGATTATTTGTATAGGTTTAGCATTTCTTTTCTCTGTTTCTCAGTTCTGCAGCATCGAAATTAAAGATTCATTCTCATTTTAAACTTTCAACGGTCTAGTTCAGTTAATTTCGTGCTAAACCAATAACTTGAATTTGATTCTGTCTCTAGTTGAACTTTATTTGATCCATTTTAATTCCTCTTTCTGAGAAAAGGGTAGGGTTATGAAATCCTAGAGGGAGGTTTGGCTCTGATCAAGGTCTAGACATTATCTGGGTATGACAGACTATATTTCTTATTTATTAAAGGTGAAATGTTTTACTTAAAATGGCAATAAATAATGCTAAGGAAGATTATGACAGATTTTTGGATGTATTATTCATACGAGCACTAATAATGACTTACTGTTTGTTTCATTCTTTTACCACTAATTTATTTACAAACAGAAAAACATCAATATTAAATTATAACTGGTGAAATGACAAGAATAATCTGCTAGGGCCAACATCACTGCTTGAGGGCTTGCTGTCTCCATGCTTGCAAATTGACAACACAAACCGCATAAGAAGCAGAAAGGTGAAATGTCCTGAAAATGATCCTGATAAGATGTTAGGTAAATGACAGAGATGGCAACACTGATCCAGTTTAGCCTCATTACTGAAATGCCACTCTAGGGCCCCGCACTGCGGTGCCAGTACAAACAGTGGAGCTGCTGATGGCTAGTTTGGACTGAAGTGTGCGGAGCAGCCTGCCAGGAGAAAGGATAGGGGGCTGGGAGGACACACACGCACACACACACAGGCTCTTTTGTTTGGCCAGACGGCCCCCAAGATATCCCTGCTACAGGTCAGGCCCGTTGCCAGGGAGATGTTTTTCTCCAGAGGCATTTCGGAAAGCTCAAGTAACAGATTCTGCTCATACGTTATTACCTTTCAGTGTTGGCATGTAGCATGGACTCCTGCCGTCTGGACTGTTGGATAGCTTCGTCTTGTTCAACTGCTGAAACAGTGGATTTTTTTAATACAGCTATATTTCCTACCTCATTTTATATACATTCTCAATCAACAGATCTGCAACGGTTGTGTTTTGACACAAATGACAATCATAGAAAAATTGGTGTACGGTAGTTTAGTGCACACTGGAATTTTGTTCACAACTCCAAAATAAAAAATATCTCATCTTCTACATCTAGACATAAATGTGGTTTGGATTAAAGTTCAATACTGTGTAAATAATGTATATGTTCTGTAGTTGAGAGTATGGAATTACTATACTTGGCTTAAAGGTAACTGAATGTAAAACAACCCTTTTTATATTGGTTAGATTTCTGCTCATAGTAAACAAATGGTCTGGAAGATTTTCCAGTGCAGATCTAGTGCGCCAATGCCTGCTTGCTGTCCAGATTTTGCATCTTTTATGTAGCACTGGCATAATGAACCAATTGTTTTTGGAAAAAATACATCCCCAAAACTCTCAAACCACTCAAATAACGTCCAGGTCGGAGAGGTCTGGGGGTGCAGACCTCTCAGTGTGGTTTATGACACAGCATGACATACTGTGAGCTACAAATTAATAACATTTTACTGCTGCAGGAAACCATTTCTGGTAACACCATGACCTGATTTTCGTAAGGTTGTTGTGAGGAGCTCAAATTCCACGTTACTTATGACTGTCCTGTTCACAAAAACTGATCGGTGTTAAACAGACTTTATCTGTCTATGACATCTTTTCTAAAGCAGAGGTCCCCAACCACTGCGCAGTGGACCAGTATTTGTTCATGAGGCATTTGGTATCGGGCCACACAAAAAGACCAAATAAATCATCTTGGACACATGATACATTATATCAAAAATGTAGCCCACAAGCTAGTGAAAATTTGTTAAAAACAAATGTCTTTGGGGAGCTTCATATTTTTTCACACTTTTTTTTTTTGTTGTTGTTGTATCTATACAGGTCCAGGAGAATATTATTTTACATGGAACTGGTCGGTTGCATAAAATAGTTTGGGAACTGCTGTTCTGAAGCATTACACCAAGCCTTCACCACTTTAATGAAATCCAGCCTGCAGTTAGATCAGCTTGACGTTTACAGAAGTGACTTGTGTTACTTTTGACTTCTAGAGATTGTCAGCCACATTGTTTAAATTCCAGTACTAAATAGAGGATGCAGAATTTGGATTCAAAACATATCTTGATTGTTCATCTACATCTGAAATTATATGTTTTGTTAACATTTTCTTTTAGAAGTAAAATATCAGCCATAAAGTAATCCTCTTCCACCGCCCATCTTGAGCAAAAGCCATATGCTAACTTGGTTTCCAGTTCTGATTGTGTCACTCCTGTGATTCCCAATTAATGTTTACTTTAAAGATCCCTAAAGGACTTCTAGGTACACTTATTTTAAAGTTAATTTTCTACTGTTTTCTGTCCTCAGATTTGCCCCTCCAAAACTGCATATAGAATTGACTGATTCACTGACCCTCTAATTTGAGAGACTTCGTCAAGGGACATTGTGCAGCATAGGCAGCAGTATTTTGGGTCCATTTGCGTCAGTTTGTGTGTCTGCATATAATGGGTAGCGAACTCACTGGCATGAAGAGTGTTCCATGTTCACTCACTAAGTGCTTTATCACAATAGATGATACATTAATAAGTATTTTCTCTAATGTTGGCTAGTTAGCTTTTTATGTAAACAAACACTGGCACTTAACTGTAATTAGCAGATTAACCCAAAAGCAAGCCATGATGATCCAGTTGGAGGCACGTTGATATGTCCTGGCCTACTACAGATGTTGGAGAAGGAAATATAAGCTGCTGTTGTGGTGGTGGTAAAAAGTGAATGTGCTATGAATGTGCTATGTTTCATCAGTATGGCATCAGAGGGTCAAGCGTCGCCCAGAAGTCCTGTTGTTTCTTCTGGGTCTCCCGTCACCTCTCCCAGAATGTCTCCACCAAGTGGCACCTCTCAAACTGACACACGATCACCCAGGCCGTCCTCCATTAGGGACCCTGGCCCTCCATCGCCCAGACCCTCCTGCATTAGGGACACTGCACCTGAATCTGGATCTACTCCTGAGCATGGCACCCCCAGAGCAGAGTGCAGGAGTGCAGGTCAGAAAGCTATGTGGTCGAAAATTTCATTATCTATTTGGCTGTTTTAACTAAATATTAGTTCCAATAATTATTTTATGCACTTCCTTTTAAATCTGAATAATAATCTGTAGAAGGTATGTTTTAGCATTTATTTGCACATTATATTTGTACACAAGTGTACATTTTTTTCTGTATATTTTTATATGTACACATTTTATGCAGTAGGTAACAGAATGTAGCTATTCTGAGTTTGCCTTGAGTGAAAGACTGTTCTGCTATTTTTCAATCTTTTCTGCTATTGCAGTGGTTCCCAACCTTTTTTTGCCTGAGACCCACTTTTCCCCCAGGAAAATATTGTAAGGCCCCCCTCCACATTTAATGACTCATCACTCATACAAGTTTGCTGTAAGGATGCCAATAAAATTTTTTCAAAGAAACTGTATGTTTATTACAATAATAAAATAAAAATATAGTAAAATATAAAAGCAAAACATGAGTAGCATTTGGCCTTTAAACAGGAATTAAACCACAGTTCAGGTAACTGTCTTGATATTTTCTGTATATCATGTTTCCAGTATTGCTAGTGCTGCGACCCGAAATGTTTGGAACTTCGTCACCTTGGTCTTTACTATTAGCTGTTGGAGGAAAATCAGTGAGACTGTCTTTTTTGTGGAGGACGAATTACAAATTTGTCCATTTTTTTGGTCAGCCAACATGATCGTTCTCCTGATTGCCCACTGCTAAATTTTTTTTAAAATATGATGCGACCCCCCACAGAGCTCGCTGAGGCCCCCTTGTGGGCCGGGACCCCCCTGTTGGGAACCGCTGTGCTATTGGACTGTGAAATGGCCTGTGCTTACTGTGTCTACATTTACATTTATCTGCTAAATGCCGTAAATGTAAATGTGTAAATGCTGTGTGTCTGATCCTGTTTGCGTGTGTATGTATCTTCCAGGCCCTGCAATACTGCAGTTTACGCCTGGTGTCCTGCATCAGCGTTTGAATGCAGAGTTAAGCTACCTGGATGCAATGGAGGAGTCTGTAAGGCAGCTGGGTGATGTGGAGAGGATCAGAGCTGTTTCTCTTGCCCAGCAAGAAAGCGTCTCCCTTGCACAAATACTGAAGGTCAGATCACTGCGTCTCAACTCTGTGGCTTGGAACTGTAGAAAGGATGATATTTACTAGAACAAAAAAATTCTATAGCTAGAGATTTAAGATACTTTATTTGTCACATACATAGTTCCCACTGAGTGTTTTTGTTTTGCTTAAAACCTCTCCCACTCTAAAAGTGCACAACATTCTAGAAAGCAAAATCTTTGTGAAGTCAGTGTCAACATGTTCTTACACTTGCTAATGTACCAAACATGCCAAGCAAGTGTAAATTTCAAGATATTTGGTAGAAAATTTAAGAACTGGCTCACCACAAGTGATGATGACAGTAGAGCAAAATGCAAAGTATGTAAATCAGTCATACTCCTACTTCTCCAATATGGGGAAACGTACACTTACGAGCTGTGACTGGGAAAAACCACATGTTGCAAAGATGTAACAGCTGAAAAGTTTCACATCGTCTCAACTTCCCATCAGTGCGTTTCTCCAGTCGTCCACTTCAAGCAGCTTTATAGCATATAGAGCTGCTTGGTTCAGATTGGCCCATTTTACCATGGCCAGTTCAAGATAAAACCCGCAGGCAGAGGATGTCAGAGATGGAGTTTAGGTTTTGTTGTGGTCCATTCAACATTCCAGGCTGCCTATATTCAACAGCAATGATGTAAATTCAGTTTTGAATTCTATAACCCTGCTCAGCATCCAAATATTATTTTGGACACATCTTTTTATGGGAGGTCATGGAAATTCTGCTGTTTGGTCAGGGAAAATCATGGAAATTTCAGGGAATTTTAAGTCTGATTTAGGGTGGGAACCTCTGCATCCAAACTCTGCATTATTCTCTAACTCTGTGGTTAAGAGCTCTGGACACGACAGCTAGGGTGTCTAAACTCTACAATTTGGGGTCTTGGCGCTTGACCTGACTCGTACTCAGACAACACTGTAATTTCAAAAAGCTTGGTGTTTTACTAAAGGTGTGTGAGTCTGACCCCTGTTCTTTGACCTGTGAAGGCTCAGCAGCAGAGACAGGAGAGGGAGCTGCAGCTTCTGAAGCTGAAAGCCGAGCAAGAGGCATTGGAGACACAGAGACAACTACAAGAAAGCAGAGAGAGAGCTGCACAGGTACATTACAGTTCGTCTAGTTAATGTACATGCACATATTGTTGAACAGTCCTTTTTCTTTGATGTACGTTATTTGGAATGATATCATTTTAATGGATTTAATGAACTTTATAATTTTATAAGCTACATGCTGTGTGTTGTCTGTGTAGAGAATAATTGAGGATAAACGTTAAATACTGTAATATTATTTTCTCAGGCCCATACAGATCTGTGTGTTAGCCTGGTTCAGTCCCAGCAGCAGGCTCTTCTGGGCCTCCAGGAGTCCAGCAGCAGGATTATCAGTCAACAAACTGAAACGGCTCAACACACTGCAGCTGCTGCCCGACACATCCGAGAGGTCACACACACACACGCATGTGCTCACACACCACACCTTATGCACCTTACCTTACAATACTTACACCAGGCAACAGAGTGACAAATGTCAGGTCATATCAGAGCAAAATGGCAAAATATGAATAGGGGAGAAAAATCTAATAATAAAACTTCAGTGAGAGCCACCATTCAGGCCTTATGATCCTGGCCCTCACTATCACCTGTGCAAATTGTTCATGACTTAGAAACCCTCAAATATCAGCTTATCAGTCAATTTAGTCAGTTGATGTCATTTCACCTGGTAAAATGGTATGACGCTTTGCATGCAGTTTTAACTCTTTTTTTTATTTTCTGTCATTTACAAACAAAATGTATTATTTTCTGTCTCTTGTGTAGATGACGGAGCTTGCCTGTTCTCAAATGCTGAATGTTTCTTCTGTCCCACCTCTCTACAACCAACAGAGACACACACACAAAGACAGGTAACCAGACAGCAAACACATTTAGAAAATGCTTATTCACTGGGTAACAGGGCTGAGAATGTGTTTGCATTACATTTATATTGCTTAGGTTTTTGTTTGTTTTTGCTTAGATCTTGTTGTTTCCTAAATAGGAGCTCAGGTAAAAGTGGATCAAAATGGATGTTCACACAATTCAGAAAGAAAAAAAAAAACAGTCTGTGTCAAATTTGCACATAAAATCTTAAGTTCTCTCTCTTTGGACTTATGTAAGTCAACTGTTAGGATGGTAATGACCATCTGGCTGCAACAGTAGTGTGGAAATCTGGCAGGACTACTGGTGGAGGATTTGATAACTTTGTATGTGTCTGTGCTCAGCAGCCAGAGTGAGGATCCTCCGCATATTGTACAGTCTCCAGCAGCAGAGACTCCTCCAGACAGCCTGTCTGAATCCGTCCCATCAAGGAGACCAACCATCAGGTACTAGTCACGTGTGCAATATGATGTTATCGTTTTTAAATGATCTCACAGCATGCTGTGTTACAGGTTTTGTTGTACACAATATTTACGTACTTCTGTAAGTCTAGGATGCTGCTCTGATAATAAAACAAGAAATAAAATGAATAAAAAACTGAAATGTAAACATTAAAGTGATCAGCAACCAGTGTGTAATAAATGCATAACTTGTGTAGCTGTAGCTGATTGAATCTAAGGTCAGTACACCAATTTCTTATATATTTTTTTCTTTTCTCTCGTTTCTCATTGTAGTTATTATTAGCTGTTGCTAGTTTTTTTACTCAGTGTCATTATAAAATACAGTAGACCCCCTACAATTAGCAGGGATTACATACCAAGAGCAACTGCGAATTGTGAATAACCATAAAAAAGCATATAATTTGTGGTTTCCGCAGACTGTTAGTTCATATCTAAGGAAAAATGCACTGTGACTTCACAGGCTAACACTGTAGTTAAGTTTAGCAAGTATCATTGCACTTTTAAAAATATGTATAAAGCAATAAAAATAAATAAATAAATAAATATATATATATATACTTGTGTGTGTGTGTGTGTGTGTGTGTGTGTGTGTGTGTGTGTGTGTGTGTGTGTGTGTGTGTGTGTGTGTGTG
>JBBMFX010089157.1:2500-10022 GCA_037832545.1 Rhabdalestes septentrionalis | reverse complement strand
ATAATCACTCCCTCCTTGCATACAAATCAAAAGTAGGGGTCTGAAAGTGCAAAACATAGTAAAAAAAAAAAGGACACTAAAGTCTTCAATGGTGCATAAACTACTTATCTACAAGCTGCATAAACTACATCTTTATGTAACACATCTAATATGTGCATTAATAGCTGTTAAGTTTACTAAATATCGGAAAGCAAGTAAGTATACTTTACTTTTGCACACAGTTTCCTCCTCAGACGCTGTGCAGCAATGGCAATCATGCGCGTAATACTCAAAACGCCCACCAGATGGCGGTGTTTGTCGGTAAACCCGATATTACAAAACCAAAACCGATTATGGTAAAATGCTTAAAAATCAGGAAAAATATCGGTAAACCGATATATCGGTCAATCTCTAATCAACTGTATCAATCAAAGATTAAAAGATCCTCAATCAAAGCAATGTTGGTTACAGTCTAACAGCGTGGGAAAACCTGCATGCTGTGTTGATTGCTTGGGTTTGGGTGAGTCATGAATCATTAGTCATGTCTCAAACAGACTGTGGGAGCGTTCCCACGGACAATAAGAACCACAAAAATGAAGATGCCAAGCAGCCTAAGGTAAAGGGGAAATCTTACCTCTGCCAGGGGACCTACACTATCCAAATTGCAGCATAAAATAAGCTTGGCATTAAGACTGAAAGAGAGATATTTATTAACTTAAAGGTGCAGCCGTTTCCTGTGTGGTCTTGAGACTCTTTCTGGTTAAAGTTCCTGACGATGCCACGGTGGCGGGGCCTCAATTAGTCAACCATGTGAAAAAGTGACTTATTATTGCGCTAGTTAGAAAATGATTACAAAATTACTTCAAATTAATTTTAAAAAAGCTTTAAAGGTAACTGCAGGGGTGTGCCTCACTGTGTCCCAGGCATAGTACAAAGAATGAGACAAGACGGAAACCATGATGGATGGCATCTGATTAAGGCTGCCAGCGGGGCTGAACCATGATGCTACGCAGTACAATCCCACAGGGAAAGGAATATCCAATACAGTGTGGCTAAATCAGGCCTCAGAAAATAACTAATTAATTTCCTCAGAGAAGTACCATATAGTGTCTTACATTGCAATCCCAATATATCCTTCTTAAACGCCTTACAACATGAAAGTTTTGGATAAAGGAAAAGTGTTCAAGTGTTTCACTGACTCTAGATCAGTTAAAACCTGTGGAGCTACAATGGCAACATTGCCAAAATTAGTCAATATTCAATAGTCATCTGAATCTTTTCTGCAAATACATCCTCAAAACTTCTCTCAGCCCTCTCAAACCACATCCAGCTCTTCATGAATGTGGAGCAGACTTGTGTATGTGGTTTAGAGCAGTGTTTCTCAACTATGGGCCACGGACCGGCACCGGTCCATGAGAGCATTGCTGCCGGTCCACGGAGCCTCGCTTCTGCACCAATCAAAATTCAGTCAGATCCAGCTGTGATATCAGCCCCGCCCCCTCAACTTTACGGTCCGCCCAAATGTTCAGCATTCCTGATCTTGTCCCTTTTAGTCCAAACTTTTCACTAACACACACGCATTAAGAGAGCCACCATTAAACCATGGCAAGTTCAAAGCAAGCGAGCCTGAATTCTTGATCTCGGGGGCGTCCCCCAAATAGTGCCCTTCCTCTCAACGTATCTGTGCAAGACCGCTTTTTCTGAACTGGCAGTAGATCTTAAATTCTCTGCTCTAACCTGAACCCGGCCCGAACCGGGTTGGGTCAGGTTCATTTTGTGGGCCCGATCTCAGCTCTAACTGGCCGCCACGAAAACAATGGACAGAGACAGAAAAACTCAGAACACTGAGTTGTTGGGCCCTGCAGCCCCCAAGCCTGACATGCCTGGCCTCCAGAACTAATAAGTTTGAGAAACGCTGGTTTAGAGGACAGTGTCTCTCTGTATTTTATGTCGTTTGTCTAAAAAAAATGATTCTAGGTCAGAGGTTTTTCTCTTAAGGTAGTTTGTTTATTTTAATAAAAACAGACCCTGTTGTGTAAAACGGGTACCTGCAGTGATCGTTTATTTTAATAGCTCATAGTAAGTGTGTCCTTAAGCACATCCACAAGTCTGTTCCACCTTAACGAAAAGTTAAATGTGGTCTGAGTGACGTTTTTACCCGGATGGCCTTAAAAGTAAAAAAAAAAAAATCACAACATACACAGTCAAGAGAGTTTGTAAATGTTAACATGTGAAGTTAATCCAAAGGAGGTCACAAATAAGTTACACAGAACAAAGATGATGTGAAAAAACATGAATATTTCTGTTTTGGAACAGAAATTGTTTTAGTTTTCCTTCCCGTAGCCTAACCCAAACTCACCCCTTTCCAACATATATTAGAAAAGTGTCTCTATTCCAATCCACGCGGAGTTTAATCCTGACTCAGAGCGTTCTCCAGGGGAGTGATGCGACAATGACTGACGGCGGCTAAATTAGCGCAGCATCATAGACCCCGTCTAGTAGCAATCCATCTGAATAATACTTCCTGCCAGCAAAGTAATTAGCGTTATCTCATGGCGTGCCGCGCTAATACACGATATTAAGAAGGATGCTAATCTTTGTAATTATATATTTTTCTTCCATAGCAGCACAGGGCGCAGTACCCCAGTCAAGGCCTCTTTTAGCCCCGTAATCCCATAAATACATGGCTAATGCTTCCTCATGCCCTTGAGTCTACATTTCATTGAAGAAGGTATTAATCAATACCAGTGCTATTAAAGGATTCAGGCTCCAGTTAATTCTGAGGAAAGAAACTTTAAACCTCTGGTTTAGTGAAGGTTTGCAAGGAAAGAGGGGGGGGGGGGATCAGCCCTCTTGAATTATAAAGGACTGCAGAAGGTCTAAACATGTATGATGCGTATTTAATTATTCTTACTGGCCACTTTATGTCCACCCACCTTATGCCCACCCTCACTGCCCATTATATCAACTGCATTTAGCAGATAGGTGTCACTGCCACTTCCCATGAGAATGAATCAGCACCAGTTTCTTCACTGGTGGTCCTAGGAAGGTCTTGCCCATCTATGAAGTATGTAAATGGGACTAAAATGTGGTGTAGAGAAATGGACTAAAGTCTGTTAATTGTGAAATAATAAGTGCACTTATATGGTCAGTGGTGGAGTAAGTCTAGGTAACTATACTATAAACCCCCCATTATTCATGGAAACAAAATAGTTTTTTGGAAACTGCAGATATCTTCTGCATTTTTCATCCTAGTAGCATATTTGGGCCATATTTAGAGTTTCCCCAATACATTATTTTTTTAACCCATCACATACTTGCAGTTTTTCACTTTATGTGGGTGCTCTTGGAGCGTTTGCTATATGTGGACATACCTAATAAAGTGAGTGTTTAAGGCTTAAAATGAATTCTGTGTGAAAGCAAACTCAACGGTGAATGATTTTGCAGTTTTGCAAGAAATTTGCGTTCCCACCTACTCAGATCAGATAATGTTTCTCTTTTGTAACCCGTTATCTCTTTAATTGACATGCAAATATGGTTTCTGAGTGCGGCGGATCAATGATGAACGAAACAGAAGGAGACTTGCCAGAACTTCTCCAAACAAAAACAGTGTCTATATTATGACAGAACCAGACCGGAACCGTGTCCAGGAGCACTAAGCGAACATCCCACCAATCAGTAAGGAGGAGAACAGCTCAAGAGGGTCAACGACCCGACGTTTTCTTCCACTTATCTGTCGAAGTCTATTGTGGACAAACCGTTATAGAAAATAAAAGGCTTTTCACAAGCAGACGAGGAGAGCTCTGTCACAGGCAGCCTTTTAAAAGGTGCCCATTCAGAACGCTATCCGGTTCAAAGCAAATTTCTGTGGTTGTCAAGGCAGCAAGACAGCCATTAAATCACCTGGTTCCATTACAAAATCAATTACTTCACTGGGCTTACATGCTCTCTCAGATACAGGCTAATGGCTAAATAACATCAGAGAAGCCACTGCAAGGTCGTTCGTGCCGAGGGGATTCGGACAGGCAAGTCTTTATCCGAGGCCCTTACCGGAAACTCCTCCGACTGCCTTCACCACAGTGCAGAGTCATCCTAGGCTGCTAGATGACTGTGTACATTTGATGAAGCAAGAGCGAAACATGGTCTAGAATCGATGACTGTCCTGGAGAAGGGTGACCACTTAATGCAGAACTAATGAACGCTAATAAGCCTTGAGTCAGGATACTTGGGGCCTTTTAGGTGTATTAGGTTGTCAATTCACCTGGAGTACATCAAGTCCAGGATATTTTGGAATTTTTCTGTTCTAACAAACCTGATTCATCTAATTATCAAGACTGTCCTGAACTGAGACGAAAAATGAAATCTGCAGGGAAAGAACCAACTCCACCAAACACAGGCCTACTCAGCAGCACTTGCTTTACCTTAGACTGTGGGGGGCAGCCGACAGCCAGGCGCTGCAGGTGTTCAGAGGTGTGGCTGCAGGAGAGCAGGTCTGAGCAGCAAGCCGTTCGGCCCAGCCTCTTCATTAGCGAGGAGATGATGCTGCAGCCACAGCCACACATTGACTTGCTCATCAGACACTAACGTTTCAGGCACAGGTGTAGAGGTATCTCCTTGTCCACAGAGGGCCCAAAAGCATCTAAAAGTCCTACAGTTCGGGAGTGAAGTGTGAAGTCAGGAGTCCCAGCAATTGTCAAGTCACCTGTGCCACCTTCTGGGAGTTGCAAAAGAATGATGTTCAGACTAAGACATCCACATCAGCAGGCACAGATGGTCATCTGATTGGTGGCTTTGTGGTGACAGTGACTGGAGGCAACCCTCTATGCACCTTCCTTTCGTTTTCCAGTTCGAAACTTCCTAAAAATAAAAAATCAACGCCTTCAGGGGTACTTCTGGTGCATTAAAGAGGAGGAAGATCACCAGAAGACTGGAAGAAGTTCTGCAGAAAGCCAGTGCTCTGCAGTGCCTGCACAGCATGAAGATGCACTTGCAGCAGGTAGTGGATCTTAAAAACAGCCTTTCCAAGGGAGCTTGTTTAAAAAAAAAATGTAAAAAAGCTTGCGCCTACCCTCAGTCCACTTACCACTGAGCTGCTGCTAGCGATGCTCCGCACCTTCCCACTCTTGTCTCTCTCGCTCCCTCTTCTCCCCAGTCCACTCTCCTCTTCCCAGCATCTTGTCGCACGGCCTCCCTCCTAGCTCCTAGCCCCTCCCTCCTTCTCGCTCGCTCTCTCTCTCTCTCTCTATTTCTCTTTCTCTGGCCATCGGCTGGCTCCACAGTCACAATCAGGGATAGTACCTCTAATTCGCCAGACACTGGTCCTCATCGTTACACTCCTGGATATTGTAGCCTCTCACAACAACGCCTCCCCGCTGTCCCGATTATGACGCAGCTCACAAGGATGTGATGACTGCAGCGATCATTGTTTACATTACTGCAACTTCATCCCCCTCCCCAACCACTCAGCACAAATACCTTTTACTGAAATTACGCCTCTGACACCAGCCCACTCGCTGGAGACTTCACATCGGAACCCTGAATAGAGAAGAGATAATCGAACTTGATCAGTGAATGGGCACTTCTAAGACTTCACGAAAAAGTGGGTATGGTGAAAACTCTAACTATTGTTTATCAGATGCCGCAAATGAATCAATCCTACTTACAGCACTAAAATAAAAGAAAAATTCATAGGAAAATAAGTGGTTTTGCTGAATAGGTACTCAAACGATTAGTAAAACTGAGGGTGACACCGCTTGCATTTTTCAAAGGATGTACAAACTGGCTGAGCACTTGGATTTCAAAGCAACTAAGAGGATAGCTTCTGTCTGAATGAGCCACATCCAGACGTCCGACTCATACATAAACCCCTCCGTTTCTCTTCTTTTCTACCTCCACGGTTCCCTCATTCTCCCTTCATTCTCTAAGAACCGTGAGCCCAAATCCGATGAGCCCGCAGATAGGGATTCCCCGGAGCCTTGCGGGAGATATGCAAATGATCTACTTCATCAGCGAATCGTAATGAACTGATAAGGAGAACCAGATGAAGACTTCAAGTCACTGGATAACGGGAAGAGTTGCATGCCAGCGTGCTATGGGGTTTCATCTGGGGCCATATCAGGCATTTCGGCTCCAGGCACCCAGCCAGGCATCTATAAATAGCCTGGGAATAATAATCAGCAGGATCGCCTTTCATGATAACGGGCGTCAATGGGACTAAAGCGCTACAAATGAGTTTGTACCGAGACAGACAAACGGCGGCTTTGGATAAAGTTAAGCCATGCGGGAGAAAAGGGATACTTATGTCAAGGATGCCGTAAACGAATCAAAAGTGGTCGTGTCTATACAATGGCACCTCAAAGACCAAAGGAGTTTAGCAGGTAAGCGTAAATGACTCGGCAAGACTAAAGGCCGTTTCTCTCAGTGCATCCTGCCTGCTCAGTATGCAGCCAGTCAGGTGTGCTCAGTCGAGCGGTGAGCAAGGAACGCATGGACGCGCACAAGCCTGAAATCACTGGAAATTGACTGCAGTTAGCTTCTCTAAAAGCTACGGGAACAGCACTTGGAGGCGTGGAGTAACAGGCACTCATCCCTGTGATTGGGTTGGAAAATGAAATCGGAGGAAGAAGGGAGGGAGTTTAATGGTTGTCCTAACTTGGAAAGCATTCTGAGGTGAAGGCAAACTCGTTTTGATTTTTTTCAGGTTTACACCAAAAATACATGCCAAAATACATGTTAAACTCTTATTTAACAGACTATGCTTCATGTGTGTTGTATTTAAATTCTGCAGGACTATTTACGCTATTGACAAAAACTGTCAACTGCAGGGGTGAAAATGTAAGTTTGGCAGGAAAGTAAAGGAATAAAACTTGTAAACCAGAATAAGCCCAGAATCGGTAGCCATCAAAGGCTTTTAAAAAGAATAGGGATTGTTACTATGTTGCAATAAACTACATTTACTGCATTGTGGTGCATAAATGGACCAAAGACCCCTCATTAGATTCACTAGCAAAATAATTAGGAATGTAGTGAACCACTGATTTAAAATAAGTGGGATTAATAGCCCGAAATGAAAAACAACACTTCGGTAAATCTGCAGCTTTTATATACACGTCACCGACTGAACGATCATTGGACAACATTTTTTTGCCGTCAGTTTTCAAGTGAGGAAAAGCTCTATACCATTTTATCCTTTCGTTTGCACAAAACAATAAAGAGGAGAGAAAACCAAAGTTGGTGCTGTTAGAGAGGTTTAAACTTTTTAGGGGAAACCTGATGCAAATTAAAAGTTGCCTTGACATTGCTATTCATTACAGTCCCTGGATTCTCTGAGCACTGTTTAACCTCATTGCCAGTGCAAATAGGCCAAATCAACAAAGCCTTGGAACCTCGACATGAACCGATCGAGTCTTCCAGCCTGAAACAAACTGATGAAGCAGGACAGATACAGCGGGAGAATCTATTAACTTAATGACTTCAAATAGGACTAATGTCTTTAGACCCTTTTTCACCATTAACTGCAGACAGAGGGACAAACAGACAGATA
>JBBMFX010089137.1:0-10022 GCA_037832545.1 Rhabdalestes septentrionalis | reverse complement strand
AGTATATCTATGATGAAAATTACAGGCCTCTCTCATCTTTTTAAGTGGGAGAACTTGCACAATTGGTGACTGACTAATTACTTTTTTGCCCCACTGTATATATATACGTATATCTATTTACAACACATCTACAGGGACATATACGACACAGGAACAATAAGGACACAATATAAATATGTACATATAAATACTAACAGACACTTACACTTTCTAGATTGGGACGGATTACAAAACCAAAGAAAAGAAACTTTCTCTCTAACAACCTAAACCAAACTAACCTTAACTAAAATTATAAGGGGTGGTGTCTGCCACTAACATAAAAATAACAAAGTTTCCCTTGTGGAGTGATAATTGTGTACAAACTAACCTTAAACTCTCCCAACCTAGGAGGGGGAGAAACAAAGAAAGACACGTGGTACATCCTTCCTTTATCTAAGTTTTCTATCCAAAACACACAGAGAACCAATCTCCCAGAAATAAACTCTCAGCAAAGATAGGACTGTGAGGGACGGAGCATCCTAACCCCCCCTTTTTCTGGGGGAATATGTTACGTGCTACTGCACATAGTGTTTTGTCTCTCTCTCTCCCTCCTACCCACCCTCTTTCTGGCTATATAGTGTGTGTGTGTGTGTGTGTGTGTGTGTGTGTGTTTTCAAAGAAGTTTGAAAGAAGTTTTTCATGATGAACACAAAAAGTTGGCGTCCACAAATTCAGGACACAAAAATTGGTCATATCATCAGTGCATAGATGGATGGGAAGATGATTGATTTTTTGTTGTTGGTATGGAGAAGTTGGAAATTAAATTACAGAGAGGGCCATGAGGGTAAAGAAACAATCATGGGCTGAAAATTTATTGGCTTTTAAATCAGTGTGATTAACCCAGTAACCATTCAGTAAATCCATCTTAAGGGGAATGTCATGGTGTTCTTGATGTGTTTGGAATAATCAATGATTTCTCAAAAACTACAGGACCAGGGATGCCACTGGAGAAAGATTTGCCATTTTAACAAATTCTCTGGATCTCTGGAATGAAATATAGAATTTAAATATTATTCATCTATTATCTGAGTAGCCATGGACACTGTTTTGGTATGACGCCACCCATAAACTGTGGGGATAGAGTTGCACTGCTAATGTGTCAGAAACACTTAACGGCCTGAGACACACTGAAAAAAACTAAGTGTGATACAACAAAAACCCTGGATAGGTAGCCAATCAATTACAGGACAGCAACACACACAAATATACCTAGGAACAATTTAGCATATTCAGGCCTATGAGGTAAAGGTGCCACTATGCCACACTAACACAATTAGTTTTACTTTAAAATTTGTTTCAGCTCTGTGTTGGTGTCCCAGTGGTGATTGTTTAGGTGTGTCCATGTGTGGGAAGATTACTAAGCACAATAGAAACTCCCTTCCTTTCTCCACACTAAAGAAAGATGCTTGTCGCCTATGGGAGAGCAATTAAGAGGAACAAATTTACAAGGAGCATGAGAAAGAAACCCCATACAGGAACACAGACTTATCCTAAGAGCATGATGAAGACAGAATGGAACAAATACTCAAAATAAGGAAGTTTAAAAGAAATGAAGGAAAAACTCAAAAGGGTAAACTAAGAGATGGTGAAGAAACATCGGGACTCAAAACACTCTCTAGCTCTCGAACTATCTAAGATGGTTTCAGATCTCTCTGAGTAGATGGAACTTAATCTATAATATTTTATTTATACATACGCTAGGCCACTTTATTACATCAGGTCTACATTGAGTCACATGGGATTTTAAAATAAAAGGCTTTACGCAACTTCCACCTCCCAGCATTCCAGGTGAGCTATTCCACACATGGGTGCATGCCTGGATAAACATCCTAGTGAGAAGGTGGCACAGATGGAGATGAAAAAGTAAGCAGAAGTGAGGCACACGAGGTGGCATTCATGCAAGGCTAAAGAACACCCTTAATGAGCCAACTGTACCCAGACTGTTTGTCCTGAACAGTCTATAGTCCACAGGATCAACAAGACTGTGGGTTTCCTCACACAAAATTACCAGCTGTGCCTCATTTTTCACCTGTAAAGACAGTACGAGAGCACTCAATTCTCTCCCCACAGTTCATGGCCAACCATCTCAAAACCATGTCCATTGTCTGTCTTTGTTTTACATTACTTACTTTTGAGAATGCTATTTCCACCTTCTGTGTACTTGTGTATGTGGCTGGGCCGATAATAAACACAGATTTTTTTTTTTCTGTCAGGTCTTTTTTTTAATTGTGGTCTTATTGTGGCTTTTATTATTTATATAATTATTTATGACCCATGTACCCATGTATTAATTAAAATGTACTTGGACCTCAGCTACAGTATACACAATTCACTTATACAAGCTTATACATATATTTGTGGTTGATTCAAGTTTTAAAAGGGGACATATTATGCAAAACTCAATTTTTGCATCCTTTTGTATTTCCATTTGTGTCTCCCCTGCTCTTATAAACACCCGAAGTGCAACGTCAAATGAATCAAATGAAAGATTTTGGTGTAATATTGTGACAAGCCATGACTGCTCCATTTATCGTTCCAACACATTAGTGAAATAATGTAGATGTTCCCACCCCACTTTCAAGTGCTGTTATTTGTTCTACACATTATTCTTCCATCTATTCCATTAGCCTGGGGGACAAGAACCAAGACTGCTTTTGGAGAGATTTCCTGTGTGTATGAAGCCGAAACACTCAGCAGAGAACAGATACAATATAAGGAGCATGAAGGAGAAACAGAGTGACATTTTAAAAAGGCAGGATCATGACAATTTAAAAATTCTAAATATGTTTGAAATGAAACATTGACTCAGACTTGACTCAAATCAGTGAATGCTAATTTTATAGATATTATGAGTTGACAATGGTTTTTAAGAGCTAATTCTAACTTATGGTTTCATACATTTTTAAAAAGCTTTTAATTGATTTAAAAAGCTTTTAATTGATTATTCAATGCTTGTTACATTATTATTTGTTTTTATTTGATACTGTAGTTTTTGCAGCAGTGGGCAAAGCAAATTGGCCAGTAAACTGGAGATGACAAAAGTTTTATTTATCGGCAATATTAGTGACAAACTCACACAGAGACCAAACCTTTGTTATTTGTTTTTCTAGTTATTTTACAGTACTGTGTAAAAGACTATGTTTGCCGAGCAGTATAGGTTTATAAAATCTAGTATTAGAATGTATGTAAATTAGTGGAATAAGTAGGAGATTTATGTATTTCTAAGTCAGATCTCTCCTCATGCAAACAGAAATCTGGAACTGAATCTGGGTTTTTCTAACCTAGTATTTTATACAAACAAAACAACTTTATATTTATTTTAATATTTATATACTTTTTTGTTTGTTATCTCACTGCTCAGATAAATGGCTAAACAGTCTGCACAGTACTATATATTTGTAGGAAATTTGTTGTTTGCTTTCTGCTCTACCTTATTTGCTAAAACTCTCAGATAAACATTGGTGTCTCTGTGTGAGTTTGTCATATTTATATACTTTTTTGTTTGTTACCTCACTGCTCAGATAAATGGCTTTAAACAGTCTGCACAGTACTATATATTTGTAGGAAATTTGTTGTCTGCTTTCTGCTCTACCTTATTTGCTAAAACTCTCAGATAAACATTGGTGTAAATTAACACCTAAGGAAAATGCAAGCACTAAGGAAAAATGTTCAATTGCATGCACCTGCATAAATAAATTATTTTTTCTCTCTTTACTTGAGGAAATATGACACTAGATAAAAAGCCTTATTGAAATGCATATGGATTTTTTTATATTTACCAGTGGGCGAGCAGTACATTAAAAAGTCTCCCTCTTCAACTGCAGATCAAGAACGCTAAAATTATGTTTTATTAGCATTCACATGCTCTTTGCACATTATCTACTCCTGTTTGAAATTCAAATTAGGTTTAAGAGCAGGTGAGCATTAACCAGGCTCCTTTTGTTCTCTAAATGTAAAGGGCTCTAGGAAAAGCCTGGAAAAAAAACAGGACAACAAACCTTGCGAGAATAAACAGGCTTAGTACCAGGAAGCACCCCCTTGGTGACTAGTATGCTTTAATGCAGATCGTTGGTTCTCTGAAACATGCCAGTAAGGCATATTCTTACCTTACTTTTTAAATAAGAAAAGAATGTTGTGTTTTTTAACCATTACAGAAACCTCGCGACACAGCTAATGTCAGGGCAATGGCACATGCTTTCAACTTGCTGATATTGGGGTTATCGTTTGGTCAACCAGAAGTATCTTTACTACTGACGTTATAGCAGTCAGAAAAAAAAGGATCAATCATGAAGGGATACGAAACAAGAATGCTAGACAAGCCCTGGTGGAGTGCAGTAAGCTAAGGTTCCTCCCTATAATGGTTGCAAACTGATGATCACATGCCACTATCTTCCTGACATTTGCTGATACAAGAGGTTCAAGAATACAAGGATAAGAATACTCCTTACTGCCATGGCTCAGAGAGCGGAAAATCATACTAAACCATATGAGAAGTCACCAAGGACTGAAGGTGCAACCTGAAACAAAGCCTTTTTCCTGTATAAGCTGTGTTGTACTCTGTTTGCCCAAATTAGTTAGCTAGTTGAGATATTCATTTGTTCATTCTGATGACTTGGAATCCAAAAGCTAATGACACAGCAACATTGTTTAAAAAATAAGACTTGCTGCTTGTTTTTAAGCTCTAAATTATGGGGTGCCAACAGCTTCACAAATTTTGAGGTGTATTTTTTTCATTAATTAGCACAATGTTATAGCTAAATGTGTTTTAAAAAAACAGTGTTCCATTTTGATACATTTAAATGTTAAATCTAAATGTAAATGTTACTTCTTAAATGTGAATGTTAAATCTTAAATGTAAATGTTAAATCTAAATGTAAATGTAAAATCTAAATGAAAATGTTAAATATAAATCTAAACATTACTGTCACAGATCTCTCCGCTGAGTTAAGGGAAGGGGAGGACGCACTCGGTTGGTGATACTTTGCTTTTAATGAAACTGAGTTTCCAATAACAAGCAGACAGGTACACAAACAGCAGACAGACAGGACATATAGCACTCAACACGACAGACAGACAGGCTGACTAAGCCAAGAGGCTGAGAAGGGTCTCAGGCTGACAGAGTCACTGAAACCAGAACATCTTGATAGGCTGGTACAGGACAGATACAGCCGATGAAAAGACAAAGACAGACTTAGGGGAGAAACGGAACCAGCTGGCTTTAAGTAGGGGAACGAAACGAGACACAGGTGAGACACGAGGGAAACGAGGAGCAGGTGAGAGTAATAGGAGGGGAGTAGTACAAACCAATGAGACACACTAGGAAGGGAGCGAGAGGACCTACATAGGGTGAACAAAAGTAAAGGGACAAGCGGGAATTCATGGGTGGAAAGAAAAGGGAAACTTAATATTCAGGGGACCAGGACCGAGACAGACGAGGTGAGGGCGAGGACGGGGTGACCATCACAGTTATATCTAAATCTAAATGTTATATCTAAATCTAAATGTTGCTTTAAAAAATGCACAGAGATATGCTCATTGGCCACTCCCCTAGATTACAATCAGCTGTCACTTAGCAGGGGGCTGGAAAGTGTGCTTTAATATCCCCTCACTAACATGGAGGATTTCTCAAATCTAAATGTTAGTTATGAAAAACATATCTTATACTTTAATGTGAAACATCACAATTAGATAGGGCTCTGTGACACCTTTCCAATGACCCCTCATTTAACATAACAGCCCCTGGCGATCCGAAGTTAGCTCCCCCATGGAATTTGCTTGCGGCTTTTCAAGGCGGGGCAACCACCAATCTCAGTGAAACATGAGAGTTAGATAGGGATAAATAAGACCTTTCCATAGACCCATTGTTTGCTTTAATAGTCCCTGGTGATCCTGAGCTATTAGCTGAAAACTGTTCACCTTGCCTGGGTAATGGCCTAATAACCGCCAGGGGCTATTATGTTAAATGAGGGGTCGTTTCCATTAAAGTGCGAGATACATTTTTTTATATTTAACATTAAGATTTGAGACCATTAAATGCAGTCCAGCCCCCTGCTAAATAACTGTATCGGCTCAGTCAGTGGCTGGTTTTAGCCACTGCTTTTTGGTTATTTCTGTTTCTGTTGGCAAGTATTTTTAAGTTGAAAACCTGTTCTGTTTTGGTTCCATTGTGTCACCCGAGTTCTGTTATCATGTGTCTGTGTATCTGTGCACTACGTAATATATTAGTTCCACCTGTTTCATGTTTAACCCCCATCAAGTCTTGTATTTAAGTGAGTCGTTCCCAGTCCTTCCTCATGTGACCATTGCCTCACTATTCTGTCTGTCTGCTCAGTCTCTACCCTCGGTGTGTCCCATTCCTGTTTGATCCATTTGGTATAAGTTCCCGTCAGCCACGGTGCTGTGTTTATTTTCCCTGTTTGCCTTTTGTTTAATAAAATTCCCTAAATGGATCCCTGGTTTCCTGGCTGCCTTACTAGAGGTAAGGCCTCGACCGTGACATTAACAGTCATTTGTAAGGACATAATGACTTTTGAATAATTATCTTCTCCCTTCTTATAACTTTTCATTTATGGTGGGGCAATATGTCAATATTTTAGGTCTTTTCCATTAGTGTTATCATAAATTCCTCATTGTATGTTCTGTCCTTATACCTTGTTTACATAACAAAAGCATCTGTTCACAGCTGATTAAGAATATTAGCTAAAAGTCTTCCAGCCCATCGACTGTCTGGTGGGTTTTATAGGTAGAATTTCCAAATGGCTGCCCTCTGGGAGTTCTATTGTTAATTTTGCCTTAAGCGGCTACCGTATAAATGTGTAATCATGGTGGTGTCCAGAATGCAACCAACTATGACAGCGGTACAATGTGTTTTGTGCTAAATCAAAGACGGCACCTTTGATATTTTGCCTGAGGTGGCTAGTCCAAGGCAACATATTATGGAGCTTCTGGACCTGCTCAGACCTGTGCTTGCCAGACCAACCCCTCGTAGTTAAGTCCCGCTAATTGCAGCGCTCCATTTTTTTGCTACTGGGACATTCATAGAGCTCGTGGGATAAGGTTACGGCCTCAGCAAGACCTCTGTGTGGAGGTGTGTCTGCGCTCCTCCACACAGGATATGCGGCACTAAACATCCAGGTAGTGGTGGACCACAGGGGTGTTCTCTCTGACCTGGTGGCGAAGTGGTTTTGTCTTGGTCAATTCTGCCGTGGGTGAGCAAGCAGAAGGAGGTGCTTTTGGTCAGTGCGTCTTCCTCAGGGACAGTGGATACCCTCTCAGAAGGTACCTTTTTACACCTGTAACCAACCCACAGACTCGGGCTGAAAGAGCATTCACTGTTCACATGCGCACTTGCAACGCCGTTGAGCGTGCAATCGGTGTCTGGAAGCTACACTTTTGGTACCAGCACAAGTCCACAGAAGGACTGCGCATGAAGCCTCAGAGCTCTTGCGCAGTTACTGTGGCAACAGCTATGCTCAATAACATGGCTGTGCATGGAGACGCACCTTTACCAGAGCGGGAGGAGGAGGAGGATGCGAATGAGGAGGACGAGGGAGGCGTTGATGTCTTCAATCCTCCACAGAGGGCTGCAATGCACACTGCCTGTATTGAGGCACGGCAGCTGTTGATTGAAAATGTATTTTGTTAAAATTTGTTCTTTGCTTTTTGTTTTGCTTAGTTTGTGCTCATAAGCCAATCATTCATGATTGGATGGACTTTCCTTTTGACACATGTTATTTATTTTATGATGGAATTTGATTCAGTTAAATCCCCACATCCATTCATTGTCCTTTGAGTGATTCTAATCTTCTAAACCTTTACTTCGTCATCTCATCGTGTCCATTTCATATATGCGCTGTACAAACCAAACCTCTGACATGCTTCACCTAAAGGTGTATAGGCCTACATGTTAGAATATCTCTGTCAAAAGTTAACTGATGTTTAAACTATGTTGTCTTGTTGACTAATCTTGATTTATCTAATGTGTATTGCACTCAAGTCACATGATTAGAAGAGAGCTTCTCTCTCCGATGCTCTGCCTCAAGCAGGGAAATGTTTTCAGACACTCATGATCTCAATCTCAGACTCGCACTCTGCTACTACAAACTATTCTTTAAAAACACATGTTCACCTACATTAGTATTAGTGAATTTCCTTGTGCACACATACATATACCTATAGACATACATATACCTATACCTATAGTGCAACATTTTACGTGTGCTCACGTCTTTTAATGGAATATTAATATATTTTTCAACTCACTGGTGTGACCGTTGCTCAGCATCTATCTAAAAAATTAACAAAAAAACATCAGATTAGCAACTGTGAGGGAATGAAGATTAAAATCTATCCACAAAGAAAAATTGGCTTACCTTCAGGTGGCAGCAAGATCGGTACAGAGATTGAAGGCTTATTAAACTGCACCTCTGCCAGGGCATGCTGTTGTTTTGCCAGCTCCAGCTTGGTCTACTTCAGCTATAGTAACTGTCGAGCGAGGTCATTTGCTTCACTCAACTGTTGCTGTATATCATGTAAAACCACCAACTTCTCTCGTTCAATATTTACCAGTTCCTTCGTACAAGGCCTTGGTGATAGTCTGTGTGTTGTGCTGTAGCGATGTCGGGCTGGCAATGCACGTTCCAGACGCGATGGAGTACTGAGGTCTTCAGGCTTGGTGCTGCTTGGTGCTTGCCCGGTCTCTGCAGACTGCAACAGCTCTGGATTTGGCATGGCTGGAAAAATCATGCCATTTTTGGCATATATCCTGCCAGGTTCTGCGTGCACCTGAAACGGAGGCAGGCATCTCTTTGGCTATGTCAGTTCATATTTCTTTCTTAGTGCGATTACGAATGTTGTTTCTTAAGCTGGCAGAGAGTTGTCTAATTGCAGTCCTTTTCCGCATCCACTAGAAGACACTCTATCCCTGTAGAACAAAGTCGGGGATGATGAACGAGCACAAAGAATGGCCTTTGGAGTTTGGCCTTTGGAGTAGAGCAATTGGTTCTCACTGATCAGCTATTCCTTTGTTTAATTGGAACTAGATCATATCAGTGCCAGGAGAGGAGGGTGCTGCAGGTGTCTGTGTACCTGGGGAGCATGCTGTACTGCGAGGAGGTGATGGTTTGACCTGTGAGCGTGAGGCATGCTCAGCATCACCTCCTCTCACATCAATTCCTCCAGGAACTCCATGAGAGGCTGCCTTTCTTGTAACTGCCAGTGCCTTCTCCTCCACTGGTATTAGTGGTGGCACCAAACTGGACCCAGCACCTGTCCCTGCCCGGTCTCTGAAGACTGCAACAGCTCTGGATTTGGCATGGCTGGAAAAATCATGCCATTTTTGGCATACATCCTGCCAGGTTCTGCGTGCACCTGAACTGGAGGCAGACATCTCTTTGTCTATGTCAATTCATATTTCTTCCTTAGTGCAGTTACGAATGTTTTTTCTTAAGCTGGCAGAGAGTTGTCTTATTGTCTTCAGATGAGAAGCTTGGTGCCCTTTTTTAAGTGGCTTATTCTCTGCCATCTTTTTTCTCTCTCTGTTTCTTTCTTTCTTTCTTTCTTTCTTTTTCTCTCTCTGTGTTTAGTGTAGGTAGATTGCTTTTATATCAAATCCAATGGCCAATTAAGAGTGCATTGCACATAAGTAACCACAGCTGTTTGCCAACTATGATTGCTCCCCCTAGGTTGCACCCTGTTGTATACCTGGTTTGTTTCCCTGCCACTAGGTTACATGAAAATATTAATAACAGTTTGGTGATTAAATTTGTATATCTGTCTATTGTGTCATGCTACTGATAAGTTAACCATTTCCCTATAATTCATTTCCCTTGTTTCAGGCAACACATGTAAATATTAGGGGTGGAGACAAATACAAATACGGTATTCGGATTGGCACAAAACGCGTTTTTTACGAATACAGTATTTGGACAAATACTTTAACAAATATTCGTATTTGAAATGCCACGCCCCCTCCCCTCCCTCCC
>JBBMFX010089117.1:0-10022 GCA_037832545.1 Rhabdalestes septentrionalis | reverse complement strand
CGAAGACTGCTAGTGGGACCATTGAGTTTCCCCTGAGCAAGGTACTGTCCCCACATGCTGCTTCCCGGCGCCCCTCATTGGTGGCAGCCCCCTGCTTCACTTGGTGAATGGGTTAAATGACAGAAAATTCACACTGTTGGCGTATGACAAATAGTCACTTTACAATTTACAAAAAATTCACTCCAATTACCTGTTGATTTACAATAGCATTCCTACAGTCCTGGTCACCACAGAACAGGTTTGATTCAAGCTAGAGATAGTTTATTATAATAATTCTAATCCAACGCTTTGCATTCAAACCCCTACTGAGCAGAACTAGGTGTAGATGATTGAGTAGGCTGGCCAAGCGCTGCCACACAACACTGCGTCGATTAATTTCCAACCAACTAGTTGATAAGTGATACACAAGGTGGTTAACTGTATTTTGCAAATAATGTAATAGAAGAAATAATAGACGTAATAAAATAATATATCAAATTTATTAAAAGAAAATTTAAAATGCAATAGAAGTGCAAATGTGTAAAAGATCAACTGAAACAAAAGCACATTTCTGAGAGATTAAAGTCGCGAGAGTGGTGTTGGACTGACTTGACAGACGATATCAAACCTGTTTTGTGGTGCTTGAAGCTGCAACGTGTGCTGTGCTAAAGATAGGCCAGATGTGTCACGCACCACAGTACAGTCGAGTTTAGCTAACTGAGGCTAAAATGACCCTCATAAAAAAAAAAAACAGCCTCTTAAATGAGAGTTCAATGTTAGGTGTCTGGTGTTAAAGTGGCAGGCTGAATCAAACATGTTCTGTGGCGTGTAGCTCTAGGCGATAATAAATTTTTTGTAGTTATTCTGTGGTATTTTCAGATCCTGGTTTCTATCAGTGGGTGCCATTTATCAGTGGGTTCTAACATTACCTATGGCTGAGCTCCCTAAAAATAGCTTAAATGTGTTTATCTAACCCTTTACATTAAATAGAAAGTTGACCATTTTGTGACCTACGTCATTACTCTTATACTGCCCAGCCCGGTTGCCAGGTTTTGCCCTAAAATAAATGTAAAATTTGGAGAAATACATAAAGTCTATCGTATTGTAAAGTAGTACCTCAAGAAAAACAAAACAACCCAGACTATTTTTCCTTCATCAGCATTTACATATGCTGTGTAAGTTTAAAGTGAAGTGGTACCCTAAATTCATGCAGGAACACACCACAGCACATAGTGTGAACAGTGTAAAATCCTTCCTCTGTATTCAACACATTTTAAACAATTCACCAAGTGAAGCAACAAGCAGCCAGGAACACAGCACCCAGGGAGCAGTGTGTGGGGATGGTCCCTTACTCAAGAGAACCTCAGTGGTGGCACTAGCAGTCGTGGGATTTAAACCATGACCTTCAGATTGCAGGGGCAACACCCTAACCACCAGACTACCAGCTGCCTCTCCTTAGACTCCTTAGATGCTTTTGCATAAAAAGAATATACAGTAAATCCCTGACATTCATGGGGTTACGTTTCACGTGCACCTACGAAATGCGAAAAACTGCTAATTTGTAATGTGGATAATAAAAAAAAGCCTATTTTATAGTGTAAACCCTAAATATTCCCCCAAATATGCTCCCAAAACACTTGAATTAAATTTTAAACTCCTCTCAATACGTTACCCTGAAAGAAAATGTGAAAGTAAACTGCTGTTTACTGCAGTGCTCGAATGTAAATATTGAAGTTACCCCTGTATAGACTGTACTGTAATTCATGCAGGGACGTTTTCTTTGGTATGCGCTGATGTTTTCTTTAGTATAAGCATGTAAATACAGTAATACATTGATTTAAGTAATTCATTTTTTCTTCTCTTCACAGAGTCATTCCTTCCAGAGCAGCACCACTTTCCCCAACCCTCCCTTTTTTTTTTCTTTACTTTTTTTTCATTATTATTCCCAGCCCTGTTCAGAGAGTGAAAGTGGTGCTGCTGGTTGTGAATCGTGAAACTGGGTCAATGATTTGTAATAAAGCGAAGCCATCTGACCAGGAACAAATAGAGGAACCATGAGCACAGCCAAGCCCAGTGGGCTTAAAGCCCCCAGCAAGATTGGCAGACCAGCTGGGGCAGGGACCACAAAGACCTCGCCTTCATGTGAGTACTAATATTTACTGCATGTCACAGTCCAGCTCTTTGGACCACAAATATATTTACATTCTCAGATATTGCCTAATATGTAATTCAAATATAAAAAAATTGTAAATAAAAAATCTAATTCTCAAGTATCATTAGTATTATTATGATTAGTAGTAGTAGTATAATTAATATTCCTAGTAGAATAATAATAGTTTTATTATAATAGTTGTTGTTGTTGTTACTACTACTTCTACTACTACTACTACTACTTCTGCTGCTACTACTACTGCTGCTGCTACTTCTGCTGCTACTTCTACTACAAGGGTTGCACTGATACTAGTATTGGGCCGATACTTCATTAAAATATGCATACTCGTATTGACAATACCATGCACCGATACCACTGAACAATATCCTATTTCATTACATCAAATGATCACACTGCCTGACAACGAGCTGGAAACGTCAGATATTCACGTCAAATATTTTAAGATAAAAGAAAATTACGAGAGTAAAGCACACTGTAAGATCTCTACTGTCACGGTGTCAAGGGAAAGGAAAGTACCTTAAATTCCGGACAACAGAGCGCACTTGAAGTTATTCATTTATTCTTCTCTTCACAGAGTCATTCCTTCCATGCTCTAATTTTAGAAAGAAAGTCAATTTTGTACTTGTACAAGCCGCACCGGATTATAAGCTGCATGTGTCTCACTTGCGTATCGGTAATACACAAATTATGTTGCTTATGCTTTTTTGCTGAACTGTGCACGAACAACATTCCATCTCCTAACGACCGGTAAAATATATACGGTACATATACTGCAGCCTACCAGGAAAAGTAATTAATCGGCATATTCATCTTCCTTATATTCGTCATGGGCTGGGCTTAGGGGGAATACGAGCCTCCGGGATTGGTCCGGGAGTTTAAGCTGCCTAAACACTCGTCACAGATGCAGGCAAGGTGCACATAAAACATATCAACCCGAATCGAGCCTATTAAAATATGTGGCCCCCCCAAAGGGTCATCCACAAATCCTTGTCTGGTGCCGGGTCTGATTACGAGGCAAAATGTTTTTGGCGCCATGAAATAAAAAATATATATATATTAGCCACACATGATTATTAGCCGCAGGGTTCATTTTTGGGGGGGAAAAAGTAGTGGCTTATAGTCCACAATTTACGGTACATCTTTTAACTCTAGGAATCTGTATCAGTATCATCTGTCGTGTATCGGAATTGGATCGGAACTGGAAAAACGTGGATCAGCGCATCACTGTGTGTTTTCAAACTCTGTTTTAGAGCAACCATGCAATGAGAAATTGCATTTTCTTGCTGAACTCCAATCTAGCATTATGATTATTATAATTGCTATTATTATTTGTTTGTTTACTTATTCATTTCAAATAACAGCTGGTCCCAAAGCAGCTCCAGGTGACAAAGCCGCCGCTGAGGGGAAGGATGCCGCTGAAGAGTTCAAGGTCGGCGATCGTGTTTGGGTCAATGGCAACAAGCCTGGTTTCATTCAGTTTCTGGGAGAGACGCAGTTCGCTCCGGGACAGTGGGCCGGCATCGTCCTGGACGAGCCCATTGGGAAGAATGACGGTTCGGTGGCAGGAGTGCGCTACTTTCAATCCGAGCCGCTGAGGGGCATTTTTACACGACCCTCCAAGCTTTCCCGTACCGAGGGCGAGGAAAATGGCACGACGACAGCACCCGCATCGCCGACCCCATCCGTCACATCACCATCCCCCGCTCCGTCAGCCACTGGGACCACCAAAAAAGCCGCCACACCCACTAAAACGGACGCTCCGGCCTCTAACCTCACTCGCGCCAACAGCGAGTCTATGTCCAACCTGTCGGAGACCGGCTCAGTAAAGAAAGGCGAGAGAGAGCTCAAGATGGGCGACCGTGTCCTGGTAAGAATGTTATGTAACCAGCCACACTTGTTTTCTTTTGTTCTTCTAAACATTCAGGCATACCTTATTCAGTTATTAGAGCTGTGATTTAACCCAAATGCCCCACCAAGCAGGTGCTTACAGTAAATAACCATGTTGGAAAGAGCAGGATATTTACCTTTTGCAGCTTGAGTGTACATAGTCAACTTCAGGAGTATTTCTTCCTCAAACACAAAACTGAAGCTGCCTTAAATACAAACAACTAATTAGACTGAGTTGAGACCAAACCCGGTTGTCCTAGTTTATGCTATTTTAAAGAGGGAATTTAAACACAGAGACAAAAAGAACAATGTAAAATATAATTGTATAATAATATATACACAATATAATAATATAGTCAGAATTAAATTCTCCAGAAAATATTCTGTACTATATTAAAGTATATTATGTCCATACAGTGCTGTGGTCAGTAGGAGAGCTGGATAGTAGTGCTATAGATGCATAATGAAAATAACAGCTACAGCAGTTTACTTTAACACAAATGGAAGTTTGAAGTTGTGATCTATACAGAGTCTGTTATTTCACATTATGTCCTAATTAGTTTTCCTTTCGTCAACGAAAATTCTCACGTGACAAAAAACGAGACGAGACGCAATGTAAATGCTGGTCATGTGACGATAACGAAACAAAATATAAAATGTAATATTTTTAAAGAATAAGAACCAGACTAAATGTGGTTTACAAAATAAAAACTATGATAAAATATCTCCATTTTCATTGACTGAAACGAGACGAGACGTTATTTCCTGTACGATACAGACTGGGGGAAAAAGTATTGGTACGCTCATCCTTAGAGTTCTACTTTTGTCCATTGAGAGGCACAGTGGATTAAATCTGTCTAGCGTGGACGGAAATATTTGGATGCAGGGCCATTATAGTGCCAGGGACAGAGAAATCTCTCACACACATACACACACACACACACACACACACACACACACACACACACACACACACACTCACACAGCATTTTGAGAAGCAAACTTTTTCCATATACATGCAAAAAACAGCTGATCCTAAATTGTTCTGATTTGGTTGTGTAGAGTACATTTGTCCAAAAAATATTCAGGTCAGTTCAGGCCAACACACTGAATGTGAAGACTTGTGGGTTGTACAAATGTGGGTATTATGGCAAAAAATCTAAGTCTTCCATGTCAGGAATGGATGGAGTCTATAAGAACAGTAATATTATAATAAGATAACCTTGTTTGAATTGTAAAAATTTTGATTTTGTCTATTCTACTCTGTACTATATTGAGTGGATTCAATAGAATTTTAGTACTAAAAAAGATACTAAAATACAACTTTCGGTGACCAAAACTAGACTAAAATATCATCAGTTTTCATTGACTAAAACTAGACAAATAGTTGTGGATAATTCTGACTACAATGCTCAGAAGTCTAGTCGACTAGACAAAAACGTTTGGGTTTGATTTAGGGGTGTGCGATATGACGATATGAGATCGTGAAGACAATCTGTGTACTGATGATCTGCCAAAGCAGAGAGATCGTAGTATCGTCTAAATACTACATTCCATCAACCAAATCACACTATTTGCTTGTCCACTAAATGCCCCCTTATAGAAACAGCACTTAACCAACCAAAGTTCGTTTTAATAGGTATTTTTAAAAAACATTTATCTTATACTGTTGCCGTCTCAGCCACGACTTGGCTCAGTTTGCTGCCACACAGACACAGCTGTGGCTCTTTAATATTTGGAGCTCAGTAATGGGGGTTAAAATGCAGCAATCATTTATTATATGTGTTTAGCAAGGTCCCAGTAAGGTTTTACCTTACAAAATACTAATAAAATTAAAAAAGCAAATGGAATGACTAAAACACAACAAATACGGGTGATATTAGCTTCTCGCTCGAAATATCCGTTCCACCTTAAAATATGTACTGTGAATCGAAGCACGATTTAAGGTGGAATGGTTAATTCAAGCGAGACGCTAAGAGGCTAACTGTAGCCGCCACCTAATACAACCGATAAATACACAGTTCTGAGTGACAGAGTCGTTAGAGATTAATTTTGACAGTTTATTAGTAATAGCAAAGTTAATGAGTTTAATGTAGCTGTTGAAAGCTGAGCTGTTAGCCATTAGGGCTCCCAGTGACAGTTAGCAGCTAGGCTAAAAGCCCGTCCGGACGATTTTCTTCCTCGAACCCAGTTTTTTGGCACCAGCACCTGTCATTGTTTGGCCGAAAGTCGCAACACGCAGCACCAGTTCTAGACGTGGTACCGTGGCGTTGGAAATGAGCTAAGAGTGGGTCCAAAAATGAGACCGTTTGGTGTAGTTTGTTCTTTCCTCCCTTGGAACGGGAGCATTTATTATCTTTCTCCAAAAAGAACAGAGTGACACTCACAAACAGAGCTCTCATGTAAACCTACAGACACTCCACGCGCTGCCACACACAAATACGACATCTCCCAGAATCAGAATATTTTTACAGCCAAAACCGGTGGGTGGAGCTACCAGGGCAGTTTCTCCTCCCTCCTACAAATCCAAAATGCAATATGAGCGTTCGTTTTCTGTTTTTTTTTTCATTTTTGATTTGAGCTCAAAAAGAGAAATTGAAAAACGATTCATAATCCGTTTTGTCGTTTTGGTTTTGGAAACGAAAACTGCAAATACGAGTGGTTTTCATTTTTTTGGTTTTGGTTTCATATTGAAAAGCGAATGAACGAATGATACACGGATTCACCCGCCACAAACCGACCCGTCAGGAGATCCAAACCGGCCCACCCAACCTGTAAATCTACTCGACCCGAGGAAAAAACCAAATAGTTTACAACACGTTTTGATCGATAATTATATGCATTTTGTAACTGTATTTATTTGCCTGGGACTACTTCATTTTATGACAAACGTGTAATTTGTGCACTCAGGTAATTTCCTGCATAGGAAATGAACAATAAATATTGTGGAAAACAAATTAAAATTTGGACATAGGGGAAAGCTATAAGACATAAATTGGACTTCAGATCGGACCTTCTACTTTGACAAAATGTAAACCTTTATCTCAGTGACTTAATTGAATACCCCTGGTATAGAGGCTAGAAGAGTTGTCACACCACAAGCAGCAGCAGCAACATGTACAAAAGAAAACAACCCACACTGACAGAGACTTTTGAGAAAGGCACTACATATGAGAGGACAAGCAAGCGATGGATAGAGATAACAGAGGCAGTTACCTTTTACCTCAAAAAAGACATGGTTCCCATCAAACCTGTAGGAAACGCGGGGTTTAAAATCTGCTGACTTTTTTGTTTCATTTATAATCACATTTTAGACACAGTATTGCACTTCATTTTTGTTCAGAGGAAACCACATATTACCTCTAAAGGATTAATAACGTTTATACATGTAAACTTTAAGTTCCTGTTTATTGTTTTACCTTAGGATGTTGTCATGTCACGTTAAATGATTGTGTTGAATAATTTAGTAAAAGTTTGAGTTGTGTTAGTTGCCATTTTCTTGTTCTTGTTGATATTTTGTTCTGAAATTTAAGTATTTAAGCTTTAAGTAAACATGTTGGCAAAATTTAAATCAGTTTAGAAGTGTTCTTTGGCCTAAATGGTGTTTTGTTATTTAGGAATATATTTTTATAAAGGTAAATATTTTGGTTGTACTGTTCGTAACTTGCAAAATAGTAAAAAAAAATCTATAGTTACAAAGTAATATAAATACGACGATAAAATCGAAATCGTGATTTAACTGTAAAAAAATCGTGATATGAAAATTTTGCCATATCGCACACCCCTACACAGGGCTACCATCCTCTGTTATGACCTGACTTCACGTTACAGCAAGATGACTCAAAACACAAGTCCAAGTTGGTAAGCTTGAAATCATAGTGTCTCCAGACTTAAACGCCGTGCAGCTGCTTTTGGATGAATTGGACATAAGAGTGAAAGCAAAGCAACATACAAGTGCCACAGATTCATGTGAACAACGAGTGTGTTCAGCTGGCTACTTTCATGAGTCAACATTTTAAAATACATTTTTGTTTATACTTGGACTACACGATTTTATTTGTAACTTCAATAGTTTATCTGTTCTATGCTTTCCTTTCAGAGTACAATGAGACACTGAACTGCATGAATTTGATTAAAAACTGGGAAAATTGGCATGTTGTATAAAGTTTTACTGGTAGTGTACATCTTGCAATGAAATTTCTACTCTGCTATTCCTCTATTCACCAATAAAATATTTTGTATAAAAACATAATAATAAAAGTTAAGTTAATGAAATGAATGAGCAGAGAGCAGTGGTCATAAAGTTCACTGTGCATAATTGCAAATCACGGCAGTGGGATGACAGCTGCAAAGAATGTGTATGAGTAGAGCAGAGTGGAGGTTCAATAAATTGGTCTGTCAACAAGAAGTTTAACCAGTTCAAACTGCAAATCTGCATTTAATGGCTACAGTGAGAATGAATTACATAACCACTTTAGCTTTTACAGTTCATGCTGATGTGAAGAAAACTTGATGACTGTTATGGGCTGAAGATGTTTATTAGTGTCTGGATTCTGCATCCTCAAAGTCTGTACTACATTACAAATGCAGCAAGACATCTCGCAAGCCAGTCATAGTTTTAAAAAAATCATTAATGTTGAATGAGAATTTAGACACAATGTTTTTTGTGTCAGTTGCCATAGCTAATTTGGAACTTTTGACGGGTCACAAAATGTTTCATCTCCATTTTGAACCACATGGCAAGCAGCTCAATAATGCATGACATTTACACTTATTTATGTGTGAAGTGAGAAAAACAAAACGGAACACAGACACAACGTACCCAGAGTCAGCCATCTTTTCACTCTTCTTTCAACACACTGTCCCTCACATGTGTAAAAGAGATAGACAAATAGATAGAGAGAAAGAGAGAGACAACGAGACAGAGAAAGAGACAGAGAGAGACAAAGAAAGAGAAAGACAGAGAGAGACAGAGAGAGACACAGACAGAGAGAGAGAGAGACAGAGAAAGAGACAGACACGAGATAGACAAATAGATAGAGAGAGAAAGAGAGACAACGAGACAGAGAAAGACAGATAGACAAAGAAAGAGAAAGACAGAGAGAGACACAGACAGAGAGACAGAGAGAGACAGACACAGAGATAGAGAGAGACAGAGAGAGAGAGAGACACACACACAGAGGGAGACACAGAGATAGAAACAGAGAGAGTGAGACAAAGAGAGAGAGAGAGCAAGAAAGAGAAAGACATAGAGGGGACTAGATTTGATGGATCTGGTACCAGTTTCAAGGTTACACACTAAAACATCAGACCCAAATGTGTATACCGACCCACACACACACACACACACTTGCAGTGTAAGTCAAGCACCTAGGCTCTACCAGACTTCTTACACAGCTTTACCCATTAGGCTTAGGTCAGGGTGCGTTTACCAGAAGGTTTGCTGTGTGTGTGCGAATGTTTACTCCATACTAAGGATTACTACATGTTATGTGTAAAGATTTAGGAATAACCTCACCGGCTGGAATTTTGTGAATTGGTGTTCAGTTTGGAGTGATGCAGTTAGTTTGTGTGTCTCTGTGTTTGAGTTCTATGATTCTATGTGTGGTAATCTGAGTCTGCTCCATGCTTTGAAAAGCAATTATGCCATTCTTTTGGTAGACCATGTCATACAGTGTGATCCTATTTTCAGTACTTCACCTTCCATCTATATGGCCTATAGAATATAAGTCAATTTTCACTAAATGAGGTCTCTAAATTACGATTTTCATATTCAACATTTTTTCATTTAATCTCTATTAGAGAACGACCGATATGAATTTTTTAGGGCCGATGCCGATGCCGATGTTTTTTCGTAAGCTTTAGCCGATGGCCGATATGGGCTGCCGATTTTCTAGAGCCGATAATTGGAGCCGATACGGCTTTTGTTCCCTCAATTTACATCATAAAATTGACACAGTGATAATAAATATTATGAGTCTCA
>JBBMFX010089106.1:0-10023 GCA_037832545.1 Rhabdalestes septentrionalis | reverse complement strand
CACATTCCCCCTCGTCCCCCCTCATCCTCCTGCATCCTCCTGCGTCCTCGCAGCTCCACATTATTCCTCCATCGCTGGGGTGCATTAACTGGGCTTCATTTCAAACAGCCGCCCCCCACAACCCCCCCCACCCCACACACACACACGCAACGCACCCCCTCACGCAAAGCCTACCACACACCCCTCCCCCCTGCAGGACGCATAAACATGATGAAAATATATGAACTCATCAGTCGCTCAGGTGTGGAGGAAACTGAGAGCATCAGCAGGTCCAACCACTTCCAGAATGGAATCGAATATCTCATAAATCTCATCTCTGCACTTATACCTGTATATACATACAGAGAGAGAGAGAGAGCGACAGAGACAGAGAGGGAGACAGAGAGAAAGAGGGAGACAGAGAGAGAGAGACAGAAAGAGATACATATTTGTCTTGTTTGCTCTGACAATACTGTACATGCTCACAGTCACACTAATAAAACTCAACTGAACTGAGACAGAGAGCGAGAATGAGAATGAGAATGAGAGCAAGAGAGTAAAACAACCAGAGAGACAAAGAAAGAAAGATAAAGTGAGAGAAAAAAAACGAGAGAAAGAGAGACAGATGGAGAAGGTTCCACAGGATCCAGAACATCACACACCACTGGATCTGCTGGAGAAGGTTCTGGGACTTCAGTTCATTCTGGAAGGTTCTGAGAGGAGCTGGAGGATCAGAGCTGCTGGGATAAAGGGGGCGGGGCTTAATAAATCTCGTTCAGAAACTTTAACACCATTAAACTGAACCTGCAGTGAGTCCTGCCACACTACTCTTATAAACACGTCAGTTTATCTGCCCTCTGCTTCTGAGACGTGTCGCTTTCTGAGGGGTTACTCTTAATAGAACGTCTCTATGGGTCCGCTACATTGTTCCTGGTCATTTTAGAACCTTATTCTGGACTCTCTGAGACACACACGTAACAGAGAGAACCAGGTGTAGCTAGAAAAGGTGCGGAACCCCGACGGATCGTGTCATGGTCTTGGCCTGCCGTCTCGGCCGGGTTCTCCTGAACCCGCCGGAGTCTCTCCCGGTACCCGAGTGCAGAACCCACAGCTCCTCCAGGACTCAGATCCATGTCGGGAGGAGCATCTTTAAATCTTTAAACTCCATCTGTTTGTGTTTTCTGCCTCTCTCCTGTCTCTCCAGATCCTGATTTATAACCCCAGGGGGTCCGGCTGCGGGGCACGTCTCCGTCGGTCCCGCTTGGGGAGACGAGTGAAGGGCCTCTCTCTCTCCAGCCGATTACAGAATTAATTGCTTCTTTAATTAAAGATAAAGCCGGTAGCTCCGGGTAGACCAGTCAAGTGAAACTAAAGCAGCTCCCTCCACGTTCCACCTCATTCCCTCCCTCCCTCTCTCCCTCCCTCCCTCCTCCGCCATCCATTCTCCGGTCCCGGCGCCGCTCCCTAATCTCCCTCATCGCTCGGGCTGAGTCTGAACAGAGCGGAGGATTAGCGGTCCAGGGCCCAGGCGGACGGTTTTATCAGGCTGGCACTCCTTCAGAACGCTCCCCCGCCCCCTCGGCCTGGTTCTAGCTCGGTTCTAGCTGTGCCTTAATGGTGCAGCTTTAATCACCAGATCCTGAGGCTCCGAGTGTGAGCCGAACGCCGGATCTCGCTCCGCGAAAGCAAAGCTGAGAAGCGGCTCGTCTGATTAACGCCATTAAAGCTTCAGGAACTCAGACAGACTCTCGTTAATGAAAACAGTCTGAGGCAGAAATCAACACGGCGGCTGCTGTAAAAATAGCAATTCGCAAAACACGTCCCGACTCCTCAGGAATGTCTGAAATCTGAGTTTAATGTCATGAGTGAACACTGGTGGGGAGGACGAACGGCTCCAAGCGACCTGTTTTGGATTCAGTGTTTTTGTGATGTCACATACTCGTTTACATTAGGGAGCAAGTTCAGGAAGTTTGGTGAAACGTTAGATTAGTCTTGTTGTCCAGACGGGTCGTTGTCCAGACGGGTCGTTGTCCAGACGGGTCGTTGTCTGGCTGGAGAGTCCAGGACTGCAGCCCAGAATCGTTTATTAAAAGTTCAGGATCTCAAAAATTATGATAAATCATAATCATGTTTTATTCCGAGCTTTCACAGAGACACTGGGCCAAATCGAGACACCCCCCACCCCACCCCACCCACCCTTGGTGACAAACTGATATTTAAGCAACCAATAAATACCCTGGACCTAAAAAAATAGCTGATGGATCTGAATCTAACTATAATCATCTGTCATCCCATTCATTGTAATATATGACCAAAGGCACACCCCTCCCCCGTCCCACCCATGAAATGTGGGAGGAGGCGGGCCGCCCAAGAAATAATGAATCATTTCTGTTGTGTTTATTATCTGAGACCGAAAAAACTTTTATTCAAATAATCTTTTATTTTGAAAAATCTTCAGACAACAAAGTTTCTTCTCGAAGGGGAGATGGTTAACAGAGACTTTGATGTTATACTACTGTTACGTTTTTGACGCAATGTTATAAGGAAGCTGCTAAACAGGTTGTATATGAGTGCACACAGATTAACGTTATTATTTTTATTTGTTATTATATTCACAATATAAACAGTCTACCCCCCTCAAAATTCTCAAGCCTTGACTGGACTGCAGTGATATAAAGTTTGGAGACCACTGTGCTACTGTCCTGAAATGTTATGCTTCTAGAAGTGTGAGGGTTTAAAACTGGAGAGTTCTGAGCCAGGTCCTCAGAGGCGCTAATGAGATCCAGCTCCAGAGAAGCAAGAGTGTGACGTAAAAAAATGAAAATTTTTTAGTTCTCTTATATGGATCGTGATGTTCGGCACCAGCTCCATTGCCTAATTTACAAATATCCAGCAGGTTAGCCATGCCCACTCCCTCTGAAGTTATCAGGAGTGTTTCAGCTCATTTACATATACACAAACATCCCAGGCCTGGTTTACAGTACTGGATAAAGAGAGGCTTGACCATTTTCTGTCTGTCATTAGTGATGGATGGGGGATGAAAGACATGAAAGAAGCTTGATTTGGGATCAGTGACCTCTGTACCCTTGGCAACTGAGTCTGACGGAGGTGCTGAAGACTCCCATTCATTTCAACGGCAGTCCCATATTATTCTTCACCTCTAAACGGTTTCTTGATTTATTACTCTTCCATCACACTAAACGCGGCTCGAACAGTAGCCTGCATATTCCGAGTAACCATGGCGACGGTATTCTCCAACAAAGAAGGGAAATTTGCCGTGGAATGGGTTTTACATTTTGTTTGCGATACCTCAGCCACCTTCCCCGAAACACAGACAAGGTCGGTTATAAGGCACTTGTTTTATTTATGCCTTGCTTGTCCTTCAACCCCCATTCACTCCCATTCATTTTTGACCCAATTCAAATGGGTGCAGTTCCAGAAGACAAAAGATTCAGTCTTCATGCAGTGACTCATATGAAACTTACCAAGGAACCATAGGCCACCTCCCTCGCACACATCATCCCCTCATCCAAGCCCTGCACTCATCTGTTTATTTGTTATCATGCATCCTTTTCCCACAGTACTCTTCCTTTACATTTTTGCTCATTAGTACTTCACCATACGTCCAAAAAACCTCATCCATTCTTCAGGATGTTTCTCTCTACTTACATTTGTTGTCATATTTTAGAGGTTTTTTTTATTGTATTGTATTATTATTCTGTATATTTACGGTATAATGTACTGTATTTCTATGTGTGTGTGTACATGTATATGTGTGTGTTTTCTTTCCAAAGAAAGAAAACTGGTTTTACTATAAAAAAAATAATTATTTTTGATTTAACAGTTCTGTTATTTTACACTTCAACTTTCATATCTCATCTTGCTCAGCTTTCTCTCTCAGTCCAGATTCTGTGTCACAGCTTCTGTGAGTTCAGAGCCCATAATAGGAAGTGTCTCCTTTATACCTGTAGTGTATTTTTAATTAGACATGAATGCTAAGTGAATTAGTGGCAGCTCTGTCCCCGCGCAGCTTAGTCATCGGAAATCCTGCCATTGATGAAGCTTTGGCAATTAAAGAGATATTTCTGTGGATCATTAGCTCAATATAGCTGTGGGACGGACAGCTCTGTTTTCAGGGGAGATTAGTTTAAAGAGAACTTCCTGAGATGTTATTTTCTTTCCTTTCAGACCAATGATGAATGCACACAGAACGGCACAGGGGACTCCACTCAGGCCTCCATGGAGGCCATGTCTCCGTTCCTCAAAAAGAAAGCACACATCTTGGAGGTTCTCCGCAAGCTGGAGGAGTCCGATCCGCTGAAGTTCCACCCGTCTGCTTGCTACTACTATCACGGACAGGCACTGTTGGGGGGGGAGACGTTTGTGACGACCCCGGCGCCACGGCCGCCCCACTGCAGACACTCCAGCTCGGACTCAGACATCCACGAATACGCTAATTCGGAAGGGGCGCAACAGGACTGCCGGTCACCCTTGAGGCACGGCGGATGTCCGTCCTGTCGTATTCTGTCTCAGAGGAGCAGCTTGGACAGTCTGCTCAAGCGGAACCAGGGCCTCACCCTGGGCTCGCATCCTGGAAGGGAGGGCGGACAAATGTGTCCGGAAGATCCTGCTGCTTCAGCACAAAGCACAGATTCGAAGGCTAAGATGCCCGATAAACACAACCAGCCCAACACGCACAGCAGACAGAGCGTCACATCTTTCTCACAGTCCACAAAAGCCACAACATACCTTTCATCATTGGTTGCTGGTGCTTCTGAACTAGGGTTTGACCTCAAAGACAGGGACTCCATTAAAATATCACCTATAAAGTCAAAGGGTGCTAACAGTAGCCACAGGCAATCCGACAGTGGGCCGTCATCGAGGGACGAAAGAGCTGACGAGTGCCGGTACCTGGAGGTCACCACAGATTCTGATGTTCAAGTCTGCAATGGAGTGTTCTCCTCCAATGAAGCCTCTGTGTCCAAGAAGGTATCGGTCGAGTCGTACTCCCCGAATACAACAGGAAAAGGCAAATTTGCACACAGTCCAACATCTCCTCCCTCCTCGTTTAGTGAGTCCAAATCCTCTCCGTCCAAGGTGCTCAAGTTCCTGAAGATACCTTCGATGGCCGAGAACACATCCACAGCCAATGCCTTCCGCTTGAGTCCTCAACTCACCCGCAGCTCGAAAATCCCTTGCAGGAACAACTACGAGGTGTACCAGTCACCTGTGATGCCCCGCAAGGCTACTACGACGGAGAGAGATAAGCCGTCCTCCACTGCCAAAACAGACAGTTATCCTGGGACACACTCCGCACCCACCTCCCCGCCGAAGGCCGAGGACACTTGTTCATCCAAACTCACAAAAGATTATAGCAGCCACTCAGCTCCGAAGCCGAGCCGGGCTTCCAAGGGAGTGAATCAGTCCTCACAGCCTCTGAAAGGTGCTCAGGTACCTCACTATGAAAACATTTCAGATCCTTCAGGGTCTCCTTCAATTAATGGCTTTCCTCAGTTTACCCCAGATGAGATTGACCTTTCTGACAAGCAGAAAATGAGCTTGAGTCCTCTCTCGCTCAAAACCTCAGATTCGTCGGCTACAACGGGTGATTCTCCGTCCGACACCTCAGACCAGGAAACGGATGCAGAGAGTCCGGTCTGGCAAAGGCCTCAGCATCACTTCAGCCTGCCAACTGCATCAGCAAACAAGGCACAAAGGACCAATTACTCTAGTATGAAAGACAGATATCATGAGAGAGGACCTCCGGAGCCAGCTCCGAAAGATGATGCTTCTGCTCCATCTCACATTCCGGCTAAAAGAAGTGACAAGCAGCCATCGCTGCCAAAAAGGACTGTCTCCAGCAAGCCTCAAACTGATTCAAGTTATCACCCATTCAAAGAACGCCTGGCAGCCCTTGGCAAATTGAAGAGCACAGAGGACTTGCAGCAGGCCTTAGAAAAGAGGGAAGCACAAAGTAATGCAGGTAAAAATGTTTCATCCTCAGGGAACAGCGAAAGAATCAAGACGGCGGAGAGGCAAGGTGAGCGAATTGCAATCGAACAGCAACATTCCAAATATACAGATTCACTCGACGGGAAACCCTATCCAAAAACCAGCTTGGGCAGTTTTGCCAAGGGCACCGGTTCTTCTGGTTCTTCGGAACAGAATGCCAAGTTGACGAACGTAACCTCATCAGCGGAAAAAAGTTATGTAGCGAAAGCAGAGGGTCAAAAGATCAAAATGGGTATATCTTCTACGGAAGCCCCTGCGGTGATGCGGAGCTATGGGAAGTGCCCCAATCCCCTCACCCACCACAGCAAAACCGTCCCAAGTCCTCAAAGCAGCCCCACTAGAGTGCAGTTCAAGTCCCCATCCAAGGCAGGCAATGCCTCCTCCTATCCCCGAGGAGTGAAACCAGCTCAGGACGAGCGTTCCCACGCCCAGAGGCACTCCTCACGTGCCGAAGATAAACCAAAGTTCACACCCGGGAAGAAAAAGACCTTTGCTCATGGTGACAGCTTTCCACCTCCCCCTCCACCAAGAGGTGGAGCGGAACTGGCTCATGGTAAGACGGTGGAGGACAAAAGACCATCTGCTGCCGTTCCCCAGTCAGCCATCGAGCAGAAAGTGATGCGGGGAATCGAGGAAAATGTGCTGAAACTACAGGAACAAGATCGCGGCCAGACTACAGAAACGAAGCAGAAGACTTCCAATGGGATTGCCAGTTGGTTTGGCTTGAAGAAAAGCAAACTTCCTGCCCTCAATCGCAAACCCGAAATGTCCAAGCTCAAACTCAGCATGTCCCCGTCCTCGTCCTCCTCTTCCTCCGGGGCCAAGGACGCCGCCGGCACCAAAGGAGGAACCCGGAAGGTGGTGGAGAGCTTGAACATCTCCAAGCTCATGGAGAAGGCTGAGGATTTAAGGAAGGCCTTGGAAGAAGAAAGGGCGTACGTGAACAGGGTGGGGATCGCTCTCGACCGTCCTGGGAGGGGACACTCGTGTGAGGTGGTGATGGACCAGGCGCAGGGTCAGCTGTCGCTCATGTACAGAGGCGTGACCGCTGACAGCTTCATGCAACAGCTTCTCAACAGGTGAGAGATGTTTACAGGGAAATGAGCTTCATGGTGTAATTCTAAGTTTCCATTTGGACTAATTAGATAGAAATAACATCAAAATGATATTTTTTTAAGGTCTGAGAACATGTTGGAACAAAGAAAATACCAGTTATGGCTCACTTTTAGCCTTTTTGTTAAAACTAAAATACAACTGAATAAAAAGATAATGGAAGAATGGGCCTGTATGAATCTATAGCTTTGTATGTTTATTTTCTAATCCAGTTGTTCACTGTTCTAAAAGTACTGACCAAACCACACTCATGAAAAGTAGTTCTTTAGTAATTTATCACCATAATGAAAACATAACGCTGCCCATCCCTACCAGTGAGGTAAATTCATTAAAGACCTCCCCCCAGAGGAAAGCAGAGTCTCTTTATATGAAATAATGTTAACCTGTGTAAACTCAATGTTTCTCTATACATCCATGTAAAAATGTATTTATGGGTAATACTAAATAATTATAATATTAAAAACTATATAAAACAAGCAATGAGGGTTAAAAGGTGAATAGGTTTTGAGAGTGGTGTTGAGGAAGGAGAATTCTTGGTGACATGTTGCTGGTTCTCTTTATTTCTTTAAAGGGTGGATGAGAGAGGAGCTTCCAGTTTTGGCATAGTCCACCGGCGCCTCTCCTTCGACTCCAAAAGGTCCCGTCCTGTTTTCGGGCACCAGCAGAACGGCGTCAGCCACACCAGGAGCCGTGAGGAGATGGACAGTAAGGTAAGGCTTCCGCCAAGAGAATCTCCACCGTCCGCCCCGTTGACAAAGTTGTGACCGTCTTCTCTCCCCACTGCCGCAGGGTTCCCACGCCGTCAGCCGAGATGAGATCACGTCCGACGAGAGCCTGGTGGAGTCCATCAGCTCGCAGCACTTCACCGGTGAGACCCTAATTCAGTCCCCTCTGCGGAGAACCTGGTTCCTCCTCCGGTGTTGGAGTGACAGCGCTCCAGCCTTTGCCTGGGAACCGATCACGCTCGCCTCCTCCCTCGGTTTCTGACACGGACTGTAATTGCGTCGTCCCCTGATTGATCTGGCCCCAGAGGGCGCGGAGGTCTCCTGAGAGGTTCCGCGCAGAACCCGATCTGCCGCCTGTCACTTCATTTACACCTCAGGACGCCTCCGAGCAAATACGCGCACAAAACCCTCTCAAGCAAAGAGAGCCGGTAATTTATTACACCGACACAAAAGAGGCACCCAGAAACATAATGCGCTCCGTTGCCATAGTAATCCATCCCAGCGCTGAAGCAGTTTATAGCGTCCCGGCGTCACAAAACCGAAATCACTCAGAGGAATTCAAAAACTCTTAAATCGCTATATAGTTACATATTTAAAAAATAAAAAATTTTAAAAATGACAATAAAAAATCTAAATTAATATATGGAGATTCTGGATTTCTTTACTCAGCTGCACTTCAGAGAATGTTACGGTGTGTGTGTGTGTGTGTGTGAGCGTGTGAGTGTGTGTGTGTGTGTTTTGCTGTCTTAATGAAACCGTGCTTTTCCAAAATGGTAACTGTAATTGCGAATATTAACTTCTATTAAATTAAAAACTTTTTTAAACTACATTGGAACTGAAACCCTTTGAAGTCTGAGCAGGAACTTTAGTAGTCAATATGACCTAAAGTGACCCCAGCTTTATCTCCGAGAAGATTCTGGAACTGCAAAAACGGAATTCCTTAAGAATGTCTGGTGACCGGCCTCACACCGGTTCTTTCTTGTGAAGGGTCTCTGGTGTGTGTGTTCTCCCGCAGGATCCGGTTCCTCCATGCGGACGCTGGACAGTGGGATCGGAACCTTCCCCCTGCCAGACTACGCCGGTGCGGCCGGGAAGGGCCTCCTCAGACCCCCGGGGGATCCAGGCTGCTCCGCATCTCAGGGACAGCAGGGGGCGCTGCTGAGGGCCCCCCGGAGGGCGCGCACCCTGGAGAGGGAGCTCTCGTCTCTGGATGAAGTGAACCCCTGTGTTCTCTACGGTTCTCCTCTGGAGACCAAGGCCCCAGCCATGCATCTGTCCAGCACCATCCACGAAGGTCTGCAGCTCTCTCTTACTGTTTGATTCTGGTTCCTCTGATGTTAGAACCTCTCAGACTTGTTTCCCCTTAAGGGTTCTTCACACAGCTCCACAGATAAAACCACTTTTGGTTCTGTAGAGAATTAGTGGACTGTTCTACAGAGAATAATGTTTTGTAAATGCGTGTGAAGAACCCTTTGACGTTCCTTGAGGTCATGTGAACTCTCTTCTTTTTTTGTTTAAAAGCTTGCTCTCCTTTTATTTTCTCATCTCTTTTCACCACTACTTTATTTTTGTTTTATTCTTTTTTCCTCTGTTTTTTTATATAAGGGATAATTTGCATTACAAACCTGTTATATTCTTTAGGACACGTAGATTTTCATGCAATGTTCTATATGATTATTTTTTTAATTAACTGTTTTAATTATGAGGTTTTCTCTATTATTGTCCTCCCGACTATCATCTAAACAAACTGCCCCTCCAGACCCTCGCTGATCTCCTGCTGGAGCTCCAGACTCTCACTAATCTCCTGCTGGAGCTCCAGACTCTCACTAATCTCCTGCTGGAGCTCCAGACTCTCACTGATCTCATGCTAGAGCTCCAGACTCTCACTGATCTCCTGCTGAAGCTCCAGACTCTCGCTGATCTCCTGCTGGAGCTCCAGACTCTCGCTGATCTCCTGCTGGAGCTCCAGACTCTCACTGATCTCCTGTTGGAGCTCCAGACTCTCACTGATCTCCTGTTTGAGCTCCAGACTCTCACTGATCTCCTGCTGGAGCTCCAGACTCTCACTGATCTCCTGTTGGAGCTCCACACTCTCACTGATCTCCTGTTGGAGCTCTAGACTCTCACTGATCTCCTGCTGGAACTCCAGACTCTCACTGATCTCCTGCTGGAGCTCCAGACTCTCACTGATCTA
>JBBMFX010089095.1:0-10023 GCA_037832545.1 Rhabdalestes septentrionalis | reverse complement strand
CTGGTGAGGTTGAACTCTCTCTGGTGATGTCATGTTCTCCCTGGTGAGGTTGAACTCTCTCTGGTGATGTCATGGTATCACTGGTGAGGTTGAACTCTCTCCGGTGATGTCATGGTCTCCCTGGTGAGGATGTACTCTCTCTGGTGATGTCATGGTCTCCCTGGTGAGGATGTACTCTCTCTGGTGATGTCAGGCTCTCCCTGGTGAGGTCCTACCCTACATGGTGTGGTCAGAGGTGATCCTAGGGTCTGTTGGAGCCAAGTAAAAATTCACTGGGGGCCCCCCTCTAAACAGTTTTTTCCAGTAGTTTAAAATGTCAGCTCTCATTCGCTATCTAGTGGCTTGGGGGCCCCAAGCAACTGCCTGCCCTGCCTGCTGACAAGTTGTGCCTCTGGGTGTGGTCAAACTCTCTGTAGTTATTTCCTCCTCTTTGTGGGGACATAAATCTCTCTTTTGTGATGTTAGGCCATCTCTGATGATGTCAGGCACTCTCAAGTTTTCAATGGTGAGATCAAGTCCTCTCAGGTAATGTCAAGTTATCTCTAGTGATGTCATTCTCTCTGATGATGTCAGGCTCTTTTTGGTGATGTCAGACTCTCTCTGATGATGTCAGACTCTCTCTGGTGATGCCAGACTCTCTCTGGTGATGTCAGACTCTATCTGGTGATGTCAGACTCTATCTGATGATGCCAGACGCTCTCTGGTGATGTCAGACTCTCTCTGGTGATGTCAGACTCTCTCTGGTGATGTCAGACTCTATCTGGTGATGCCAGCCTCTCTCTGGTGATGCCAGACTCTCTCTGGTGGTGCCAGACTCTTTCTGGTGATGTCAGGTTCTGCCTGGTGAGGGCGATGCTTAGGTCAAACTCTCCCTGGTGAGTTCCTGCACTCTCTGGTAATTTATTTCCTCCTTGGTGATGTCACAGACTCCACAGTGAAGTCATATTCTCCCTGGTAAGATCAAGCTCTCCCTGATGAACTAAAGCTTTCCCTGATGACGTAAAGCTCTCCCTGATGACCTAAAGCTTTCCCTGATGATGTAAAGCTTTCCCTGATGATGTAAAGCTCTCCCTGACGACGTAAAGCTCTCCCTGATGATGTAAAGCTCTCCCTGATGACCTAAAGCTTTCCCTGATGACATAAAGCTCTCCCTGATGACGTAAAGCTCTCCCTGATGATGTAAAGCTCTCCCTGATGACGTAAAGCTCTCCCTGATGACGTAAAGCTCGCCCTGATGATGGAAAGCTCTCCCTGATGATGTAAAGCTCTCCCTGATGACCTAAAGCTTTCCCTGATGACGTAAAGCTCTCCCTGATGACGTAAAGCTCTCCCTGATAATGTAAAGCTCTCCCTGATGACGTCCAGCTTTCTCTGCTGAAGTCTAGCTCTCCCTGGTGAAGGGGTGCTCTCCCTGGTGAGATCGTTTTCCTGTTATTTAACACGGATGTCATGTCATTACTGCTTCAGCATTCTTCTGTGATTATCAATGAAAGGGATCCACCCTCTAAACCAAATAATGGCAGAACCAGAGGGATTGTGAGGGAGAGGATTTTTTATTTGTGAGGTTGGGAATTTTTTTGTCCAGTTGAAAAAACACAGCCTTGATTCTGAAATGCCAGAGGCTGGGACCACAAACCAGTGGGTTCAGCAAATGAGAGCTCTATGGTCTCAGTGTCAGAGAGTGGAGGTCAAGGGTTGTGGAGAAAAAAGTGTGGGAAAATGAGAGCATGAGGGAACAAAAAAGTAGGCTGGCAAAGATCCGCCGGCCATGGCGCAGATAAATAAACAGCCACCTTCTGTTTGAGGATCACTTGGCTCACACTGTTGTCTGTCTGAAACAAAGGAACCGTGAGTTTTTGGCCCATTTACTTTATTCAGCAGACATCATGCATGTGTGTGGGAGAAACACAATATTGGAGACTTATTAAGTAATTTACTGTTAACCACATAAAAGGGGCTGATTTAAAATGCTAACAGTGCAAATATATGGTTTGCCACTAAGCTGTTTTGAAAGGCAAATTGTATCTATAAATTATGAACCACTAAACATTGCACCACACAGCATTTGGTAACGGTGGAATATTTGATTAATGAGATCAATACTCGGGCTCAAAGATATGTCAGAGTAGATTAACTTGCAAGCCCTCAGTTCCTTCCATTTTTATCCATCCACTTTATTAGAAACACTTACCGTCTACATCAGGGGTATTCAATTAAAAGTACCAGAGGTCCAGTTATTAAATTTCGTCCAAGTAGAAGTTCAAACTGAAGTCCATCTTGTGTCTTATAGCCTTTCCTAAGTCCACATTTTCTTATGGTTTCCACAATATTTATTGTTCATTTCCAATGCAGGAAATGAACTGAGGGCACAACTAACTCTTTTACCATAAAGAAAAGTAGTCCCAGGCAAATACATTTAAAATTACAAAATGCATTTACTAATTATTGATCAAAACGTTTTGTAAACTATTTGTTTGTCGGGTCGGGTCAGGTCTTGGGTCATCATCTACGCATAGTTCTGCAGGTTGGGCGGGGTGGTTTGGATATCCTGACGGGTCGGTTTGGGGTGGGTGTTAAAATAATCCAACCTGCGGAACACTACTACATATGATAATAAAGTAAGGGCCAAAAGAAACGGCTCTTTTTTGGGAGCCGAGCCAGAAGAGTCGGCTCTCTGAAAAGAATCGAACTTCACCTCACTAGTAAACTAACGAGTGAAGCTGTTGTCTTATTAACTGGAGCAGCAGCGCCCGCTGGCAATAGCCATGGCCGTCTAAAATAATGCTCTATGAAAATTCATTAATGTTTTTTTTATTTAAAAGACTCATCACGGGTCTGAACTGAACCATCAACCCAGGTCCGCCATTTGGTGATTACTGCACTGCTGTATAGGTGTAAGGGAATGGACTGGAGCCCACCTTTGAGCCCACAACGCCCCCCACCCCACCCCCGATCGGGGTGGGTTGTGAGTACCACTTTTAGAACCGCTGATTTAGACATCAGTGATGATGAAATCTCTCCCAAAAGCAATCTAAGCAGAACCAAGCAGTGGATTTTTGAGGGCTCTGTAAGATGCATCTGATTGCAGCAGGCCCCTAATGAGAGGTTGCTAATTAAGATGGCCTGAAGATGCCCGTAACAGCGTCAGCCAATGGGCTCCTGTTGCTGGAATCGCCCTCCCGAAGGCTCTGAGCTCCTTCAGCTCAAATTCATTAAGCACAGTGAGGCCTAGTGTGTGTCTGAAGTCTGCCATTTATAATTCATCCGGCTGATCTTTTATTAACCGCACCCAGTCACTCCGCACCTCCGGCCTGGAAGATCCTCTCGGCTTTTACGGACGGCCGAGATGACAGAGCCCTCGCCTCCCAAGTTTTATGCGGCCCCGGCCGCGAAGGCGCTGGTGGCCTCGGGAAAATCCCGTTACATCTGGAACAAAGCTGCCGTCTGTTTAAGAATCTGTCACAGTGATTGCCCTTTATACAGCCGGAGCGTAATAATTGAAAAGTGTTGAAAAATGACTGCTGGGTTTTTAATAAGGGTTTCTCTTTTTTCTTCGTCGAGATCCTGCGTACGGCACAGAACCGCAAACTCCTCCGAATTGATAATTACATTGTTTCGAGTCATTAATTAGCCTATTAAAATGGGAAATGTAATGCGGGCTTTAAATTTTCATGAGGACTGGGGATCATTACACCAAAAGTATGTGCATGCTTAAGCCCAGAGAAACCACACTGCTCCTCCCCTGCTCCCAGCTCCCAGAACGGAGAGAATCGATGGGAAAACATTCATTAATCATGTGTGCTTATGACTGCTACTTTATTAGGAACATCCTTCTACGTCAGCTCCCCGGCCACTTAAAGAGCACCACCAGCACCATAGGTCTGCTATATAGGTGTACAATTACTGAAGAGAGCTGCTGCTGTCTGCCCCTTCCATTTTACCCCCGGCTGGATATTATTCGGGTGATGGATCGATCCTACCATAGCAGTGACAGTGATGTGGTAATGGCATGAGGGTGTATGTGGAGCGAGTGTATCAGGCTCAGATTGCTGGTGTTTTACATGTCAGTGTCACAGCCAGACCTACAGTGGTCCCACCACCCAAACATATTCAGCAAAGAGTGGTCCTGTGGTCACAAACCGGAGCAGCGCTGAAGGACAGCTGACACAAATTGTAATTCAACCAGTGGGCTGCAGTCAGAAATATTTTATGGGGGATGCTGCTCGGGGTAGAGCTTGAAATATTCACTCGAATCTGCTGAGACTGCTATTGTTCGGTCAGACTCAGGTCTATTCCAACAAGTGCAAGTTGTCAATGTTTTCTAAGGGAAAATGGCACAAAAATTGGAAAGCCAGTGTTTATGACAACTGATGCTTGTCAGCTGTCATCTATTTTACAATTTTAGCCACCTGTTATTTCACTGCCTGTGAACACGGAGGACATCTTTACAACGACAGCAGACTAGTGCCCCCTAGTGATCAATCACTACTACGCAATGACCTTTTCTGCCCCTTGGCGCAAAAATATATTTTTATATTCAGTTCCTCCTAAATCTTTAAACATTTAAAGTTGTAAACCATAAACAGTTAACAAACTAAGACAAGCATACTCCAGGTGTGACTGCAGCGCCCCCTGGGTGCTGTCACTGGCTGCAGTCTCTTACTATGGAACTAAAAGGGAGCGGGTTCTAATAAAGTGACCAGGGAGTCTAAACGTGTTGGTTCCCAGTCCAGGAGAGAGGAAGTCCAGCACATTCTTTGATTCCTGTCATAGTGTCCACTTTCTCCAGCTGTGTTAGTTCTGAGTGATTGTTAATGACTGGCTCCATCTATTAAAGTGATTTCCAAACACTCTTGTGTTTGTAACCATTACAGGTGTGCAAAGCGGCCACTATTTGTATTTGTATTTGTTGATAGGGGAAAGTATTCGTATTTGTATTTGTATTCGTATTCGTGTAAAATTCATAATGCAGCGTGCAAACTACTCTGGAGGGGGGGGTTCCCGAATACAAATATTATTATACCGAAAACACGCTATTTGTGCCTTTCCGAATACCATATTTGGGTTCGGCTCCACCACTAGTAACCATACACACACAGCGCTTTACACTCTACAGGGCGCACCACGCCTCCGGCCCGAGACAGGAGTCCCCCTGTGATCGATGCGGTCCTCTGAGAGGCCGTCCTTGTCTGAATCGTCCTCCTCTCGCTCCGTCATTCGTCTTCCCACCCTTCCTCAAAGCCATAATTAAACCGGACACGATATGAATGAAGCAAATGGCCAAGTGTGCGGCGCGACCCCCGCACGCGGCTCCGCGTCCCGTGGGCACGTGGTTCCTGAGGGTCCCGCTTATTTGCATGCCATCGTAAATCTGGTTGAGAGGTGGCATCTGACACTGCCGCGGGTTTAATGTTACATTAAGAGCGACATTTCCAGCCTTTCCCTCATGATACGCCGCCTCATTTTTCAACCCCGCGTGCTGACAGAGCAAAAGAGGCTTTCCTCCGCATCGTTCCGGAAAACAGAACCTTTGTTCGGTCTCGTGATGAATGTGGAAGCCCTTTTTTTACGCCTTTTTTTTACGCCAAAAAATGCTCCTGGGAAACCTTGAGTCGGGAAAGGCCTGACATTTCAAGCTTCTTTTTTTTTTAAACAATATTCTCCTTGAAAATAGCACGGTGTTATTTTGGAACAGTTTGCACGGAAAGTGATAGAAAAGGTTACTAGCTGTTTTATCATGAGTGCTAATTATTTATACTTTAAATGTCAACACCCTCACTCAGCATTTCGTCCGCAACTCCTACCTTGAACCTTCATTAACAGCCCGTTTCTGATCACAGAGCGTTCTTGGCTGCAGATCTGCGGGTGGTGCGGTTCTCTCAACCAGGCATGGCGTCGGGGGGTTATTAAGGAGTGCGTACTGTAATATCTCCAACCCCACATTTAAAACTGCAATTTTAAGGCAGTGTTGCTATACAGCCCATACACTACTGATCACATTTAGGGATGATTAATCAGCAGACGCACCAGACGTACCTTTAGTGATTTGCTGTGAATTGTATTTCTTTTATTTTCATTATTTATTAATTAATAATTAGTATTATTATTTTTTACACTTTATTACACTAGCTTTTAGTCTTATGCCAATGTTCTTCTTCATTCGTATTATTGTTTTATGCTTTTATTTACTTTTAATTAAGTGTGCTTAATTAAGTATGTTGCATCATATTACTGTTTTTGTTCTTTTGTGCAGCACTTTGTAAAAACTGTTTTTTAGTTGTTAAAACGTGCTAGATAAATAAAATTGGATTGGAATATGGTAAGCAGCATAGATAGGTACTGCTGTCAGTGCACACATCTGTTCAGACAAGCTGAAAGTTCTTTCTGTGTGGAGTCTGCATGCTCACTCTATGCGAGCAGTATTGGACGTGAGGTGGACTAGAGATGCTAAAGTGCCCCTGTGTGAGAGTTTGCATGAATGTACCTGCCATGCCCTTGTGCCTCTTCACCCATGACCACAGGGCTGGCTCCAGTACCCCCACAGCCCTGATCACAGACTGGCAGGTCTAAGTGATGTCCACACGTACACGGGTATGTCTGAGGTTTTTCTGTGTATTTTGGCCATTCGTCCACATGTAAATGACATTTTGTGTCTGTGAAAATTGAGGTTTTTGAAAACATTGTTTCTGCTTTACATTCGGACCAAAAAAACTAAAATGTTGAAAAAAACAACGTTTCATCTGATACTGTGCGCTGCCCATATCACTTCACAGTATGCACCGTGTTTACATCAGGTTTTCATCAACATGGCCCGATGTTTACAAAATACTGCTGCTCTCAACCTAATTAGAAGTTACATTTATACTAGCATATTTATACTCACGCGTAGTGTTACTCCACATAGACGTCAGTGTCAGCTGTTATATTCAGAACGGACTCTGACTCTGTCCCCATCCAAGCCCTCTGATTGGTCATCAGTGCTATAGGGGTTAAGGTTATATCGCCACCTGCAGCCTTGGCATGTTTTGACAGCATTTTTTGCAATTTCTGAGATATTTTTGAAATTGTGCTCATGTGGCCACAAAAAAAAAAAAAAACAGGAAATGTCCGTTTTCAGAAATACCATGTAAGTGTACACATGGTGTGATAGCGGATGGATGTATGCATGGGTGCCAGAACCAAGCATCCCACCTGCAAGTTTTCAAAATCATTCGTTTTGTCCGCCTCACTTTTCCTCTCCCGGACAACAGCCCTGCACACACCCACCCCTCCACCCCCACACCCTTACACCACCACCCCACCCCACTTCCAAGCAAGTGAGATGTGGAGCTCTGCCACTGGAGAAATCTCAGGCTGTATTTATTCTACAGTCTCAGAAAACAAGGCACTCATCTGTACAGTTCCGCAAATGCTGTCACTGGAGTACTTCGGTCTATGTTCCATCTTTAGTATTCTAAATTAAAGACCGTATTCCATATTCCATTCCCAGGATCCCATTTACGGACTCAGGTTTACTGTGTTTTATTCTTTTGCTGTTTTTTCTGCTTGTGAGGAGGCATCACTCCTCTGTGAAATTTAAATATTCTCATCTTTTGTTCCGGCATCAGACCTCCTCTGAACTCAGCAGGGACCCCCTCAGCATTTCACTTCTCGTTCGCTTCTGCAACATTTTTGGTCTTGTTCTCTTTGTATCTGCAGGTGGATTTTGCCTTCATAGTATGGCACAGTTTCCCAGAGCGGATCGTGGGCTATCCTGCGCGCAGTCACTACTGGGACGCAGGAAAAGGGAGGTGGGGCTACACCTCCAAGTGGACCAACGAGTACTCAATGGTGCTGACTGGGGCCGCCTTATACCACAGGTACAGCTCTAACCAGGGCCAGGGGTGAAGCATCTGCACCCCACAGCTAGACGGGGCTCATTTCATTGCATTGGGCTTGTTTTGTTTAATACTTTGTTGAATCCTCATTAAAATAATAATAAAAAAATAGTTTAGTAGTAAAATTTACTCCCAAGGCCATGCCTCACAAATGTGGTAGATACACTATATGGACAAAAGTATCAGGACAATTGACCATTAAACCAGCAGGATATTTAATGACATTGCATTCATATACATAGATTTTAATATGGAGTTAGTTCCCCTTTGCAGATATAGAAAGCTTTCCACAAGTTTCTGGAGGTCCTGTGGGAATTTGTGTCCATTCATTCTGTAGAGCATTTATAAGTTCAGGCACAGATGTTGACGAGAAGGTCTGAATCCCAATCATCCCAAAGGTGCTGGATGTGTTTGAGGTCAGGGCTCTGTTTGGCCAGTCAAGTTCTTCCACACTGAACTCCTCCAGCCACGTCTTTATGGAGCTTGCTGTGTGCACTGGGATGCTGTCATGCTGGAAGGCTTGTTCCTCAAACTGTTGGAAGCAAAAAGTTGGAAGCATGGCGTCATCCAGAATGTCTTGGTCTGCTGAAGTCTTTCACTGGAAGTAAGGGGCCAACCCAAACCTGAAATACAAAAGTGTCTCAATACTTTTGTCTATATAGTTTACAGCATTGTAAATGATTGTGTCACATCATGAATCCCAGATCTGCATATTCTTTTTATAGCAGTTAGGCCCCGCCCATTCCTGGTGAAGTTATCAGAACAATTATCTTATAAAACAAGCTATTTACATACGACTTAAAGGCACAAATACAAAACCAGCCTGTTTAATTCAGGGATGAGGAGTAGTGGGAAAATGACCATGTAAAAAAAAGATTGACCATGTTCCTGTGGTACATAAAAGCACACAAACATCTTAAGGAAAATGAAAGAAGAATGTCTGATATGGGCCCTGCGGGTCACACAATTCAAACATAAAATACAGAAAATGAGCTACAAGAACACATTATTGCTGTGATGTCACAACCATGAACACGATGACAAATGGTGGTTAAGTTCGGCCAGAAGTCCTCAAACATCATAAAAATAATTGCAAAAAATAAGCATTTCAACTGTTGGCAAGCAAACGACATCTGTAATGATTTCAGCAGTTTATACCAAAATGGGCACTTCCATATCATCAGTGTTCAGGTGTCAAGAATACATACTCCACACACACACATACACACACACACACAAACACACACACAAACACATTTTTCTGTATTCTCGTTTATGGTCAGACAGCAGTTTCTCTAGTAAAGTTCAAGCAGCCCTTAGCTTAGTGTGACTGAGAGGCTCTCTCTCTCTCTCTCTCTCTCTCTCTCTCTCTCTCTCTCTCTCTCTCTCTCTCTCTCTCTCTCTCCCACATGCACACACACACACAAACACACACACAGACTCTACAGTTCGAGATGATTTGGCTGACAGGTTCAGTGTGGAGAGAGCAGAGATGTATGGGGCAGGTGAGGCAGCTTCACGCTTTAGTTTACTGAAGGCCCTTCTGATCATTACTCACTGAGACACACACACACACACATACATACATACACACACACATACCAGCCGAGTGAACTGCAGGCCTGAAGAGTGCGGCAGAAAACCTACAGATTCACCAGACAAACCACCTGTCATCTGTGTGAGTGTGTGTGTGTGTTTGTGTGTTTGTGTGTGTGTGTGTGTGTGTGTGTGTGTGTATGCATGTGTGTGTGTGTGTGGGAGAGAGAAAGATAAGCTTTCTGTCATCCACAGTCTGACGAGTATGGACCTGCTGACTGTCAGAGAGAGAGACAGAATAAGAGAAAGAGCAAGAGAGAGAATGATAGAGAGAGAGAGCGAGAGAGAGAAAGAGAGAGAGAGAGAGAGAAAGAGAGAGGAATATTGCAAGACAGAGAGAATGACAGAAAAAGAAAGACAATAAGGATAATGAGAGGGAGAGTCAGATAGAGAGATGGACAGAGAGAAAGAATGAGAGAAAAATGGTGTGTGATGTTGCTAAATATGAAAAATATTCTTTTCTTTTGTCTCTCTCTGTCTCTGTGTGTGTATTTCTCTCTCTCTCTCTCTCTCTCTCTCTCTCTCTCTCTCTCTCTCTCTCTCTCTCTCT
>JBBMFX010089094.1:0-22500 GCA_037832545.1 Rhabdalestes septentrionalis | reverse complement strand
TGGCAGCAGTGCAGGGCAGAGGATTTGTGGTTACTGCTTCTGATCTGAAATGGTATCCATTTTGGTATCATGTCTCTTGATTATGGCAATGGCCATGTCCATTGCGGTCAGGATGCTACCACTGCAGCGCTGTGGTGAGGGTTTCAGCCATTATGAAGACTGCAGATTCAACATACTTCTTCATCCAAATTGCATGAATGTCAGTCTGATTTTCAATATAATTTCTGGGAAGTCCTATCTGAAAGGCATGAATAAGGGACGAAGATAATTCATCATCAGCTGTGCATATCATTCAGCAGAGAAAACGATCAGTGCAGGTGAAGAAGAAATATAAGCGAGTAAATCACTTGACTGCCTTGAGAAGATGGAAAACAAGAAGAATCAGGTGCAGAGGGATTAAAAACAGGTGAGAGGGCTGGGGACGCAAAAGGATACAAAGAGCAAAGTGGTGTAAAGAAAAGCATTCGCAAAGCTAAGAAAAGCTTTTAGTGGAAAAGTGGTCCCAAAATAACCCCACACTATATGGCAATATACATCATGGCATAGTTTAAAGAGTGAAGGCATAAATGTAGAAAGTGGAAAGAACTTCTGCTGGGAAGGGCTTAAAACAGCAGAGCTCTTTGTTGTTAATAATGACAAAAGTGAATGTATATAGAGTACTGCCAATATGACCAACATTAAACATTAAACATTAAAACAGATTTTAAGGAAGTAAGACTAATACAAATAAAAAATGTGAGCAATTCCCAATCAATAATAAATACGGTCTCCACATGTAATTAAAAATAATTGAAAATATTATCCAAGAAGGGGCAGTATTAGCACTCAAATAATTGTAATGTGTAACACTAGAAGATACAACAATAAATAAGTGGTTTTAGCGTCAAATTTCACATAGGTAATTAAACTGTGTACATAACTGGAGGAAACTGTAAATTATTACTCCATTAATTCTTAAAAAATCACTGGATTACTAACTAGAGATGGAATGATCTGATCGAATATCAGAATCGTGTGTCGATTCTAATGTAATTCACTTAACAGCTTCGACCATGAATGTGGCAGCAACATTTATGACTTGAGTTGCTTTGACTGTTCTAACTGATAAACCTTTGGAAAAAATAAGGGCTACTTTAAAATCCCAAAAACAGCAGTACACAAAGGGGAAACATTTCACAGAGGAACGGTGGCAGACATGGATCAAAAACCTCAATTTTAAAGTGGAAACGATTACAAGCATCCTCATGTATGTCCATGCAGCTAGCTAAAACTGGCAAAAAATACAGATTAAGTTGTTTAGCCGCAAAACAAACACTGCAAGATAATAATAGCTAGCTATGGTTCTGCTATTATGCCAACCTTGTCTATTTTTCTGTCAGTGTTTTACCTTGTTTTTATGAGCAAGAGAGGTAGCTAGCTAATTTCTCAGGGGACATATGCCTATATGTAAATTTCCCACTTGTGGAACTAATAAAGTTTCTCTTATCTTATCTTATTTGTAGTTAGCAATGCTGGATGCCACTGGTGCATCCATGTACATACTGTTTAAACAAGCAGTAATTCTCAACCATATTTAATAAACAAGACGACAGTTTTAAGTCATACTTCGGTTTCGATTCTGTAGATTCAGTTATACATTAAATAGCTGAGAGCCTCTAGATTCCTGATCACCTTCATCTGGCAAGGAAGCCTTGTAATAGGAGGCTTGAAGGACAAGTTCATTTGTAATGCTGATCTGCAAATCTGGTTTTGCTTGTCTTCAATTGGTATTGATCATGTCCAAATTGTGTTTACATTTTCTGCCAATACCTGTCAAATGCAGATTTTTCCAACCCTTTCATATATTCACATTATTCCATTTCCAGTTTTCTTCACCTATTTCTCTTCATCTGAATTTTGTGCATCATAATCCTGATTGCAACAAGGGACAGGCTGATGTATTAAAGAATTATAAGTATGTACTAATGCAATTTTTTGCCATTACCAAATAATACCACCACCACCACCACCACCCCAACAACAATAATAATAAAAATAATAACAATAAACATAATAATGAGCCAGGTCCCTTTTCCCTGCATTCTCACTTACTTCTACAATGCAGTCATTTCACAGTTGCTGTTGTTTATTTCCACTGAGCCCTATTTGATTTGTCCTTTTCAGATTTACAAGCCAACACACGTATTATTGCTTTTAACTAACAGGATTTTTATAGTGCAAATGTTTATTTCAAATATTAATTTTGTACCATTTATGAAGAAGCTGTCAATTTGTTGAATTGAACTGGTGTATAGAAATCCACTTACTAGTAGTTGTAACATTCTGTAACTCCAGTCTAGTCCTGCCTCCTCATTTGTCTTTCACCTGTTTAACCTTAGCCCTGCTGCCACCTATTTATCACGTGAATAACTATCCCTGTCTTTCAGTCTATGTTTGTTGGTTCACTGTGTTCACCCCTGTGTTCCTCTGCTTGGTTTTCATCCTGTTTTGTTCTGGATTCCTTGTTTTGCCTCCGTTCAATCTTGTTTTTTCATCTGGACGGTTGTTCTGTTGCTTGTTCTGTTTCCTGGTCTGTTTCATTTTGTTCTTGTTAAAAGTACTCCATTCAAGTTGGTCTGTTCAACCATGTTTAACCCTGTCCTTGTTGCTTTGGCCCTGTTGTCCTTGTCTTGTAGTGTTCCACTCTGTTCATCTGTGTTAAGCCCTGGTTTATTCCTTTTTAGTCTCTGTACTTTTTTCTGCTTTCTCTTGTTGTGTTTATTTATACTTTACTCTTTTTTATTCTTAGTTCTGGGTTTTGTTTAGTTTTTTTAGCACATTGTTTTCCCCCTATCCGTGTTTACATTCTGCTCCACGCCTACATTAAACCATTACAGTACTTGATAATGCATTGCTGCACACTGCAGACCAGAAGTTTGGGCTCACACTTGTATTTTATTTTTAAATAAATATTACACTGCTTTTTCTAACTTTTATTACAAGAAAAAAATGTTAGAAATACTTAAAACAATGTAACTGACAGGTTTTGAAGTGTAACAATATACACTCGTGTTTAATTTTATGCATGATTTTCATCAAAATAACCATTCCTTGCCCTTGCGACTATAGATTATTAAAAAACAGTGAGTTATATTCATTCATTCATTCATTTTCTGTAACCACTTAATTCTTACCAGGGTCATGGGTACCCGGGGCCTGCCAGGGGGTCTGCAGGCATGAGGAAGGGATTCATCACAGGAACCCACCACAGATAAGTTCCACTTGTTTTAAAAACGCTGGTCAGTTGTGTACATAGCAAGCTGCCATAGCAATTTACATGCCTATACCTGTTTCAACATTAAGTTTTTTAAAACTAGTTCAAATAAATCACTTTGGAAGGCATTTAAAGGTAATTCAATATATTACTTTAGTATTTACTTTAAGAAGTACCTAATTGTTATTTTACCTCACACATAATACCAACAACAATAACAATACTAACAATAATGTTAATGATAATAATAATGGCATCTAAATACTTCAATTAGAGTATCAAAACCCAATGGCAACTGGAACATTCTGAAGGCCAGTTATATAAGTGTCTATTAATAATGAGTCTAACATAAAGTTCAGTCTGACGTGCGGTAAAGAATAAATGAAGTCTGTTTCACCTGATGAAATGAAAAAACATTCACAGGAAACCACACAAAAATATTCTTGCAATATGTGGAACTATCCAAGGTGCTGAAAATACAAACTGTAACATGTGACAGATGACTATAAAGGCCAATCCAAATCTAATCAGACTCTTCTGTGCGATCACTGTACTACAGACCAGGCTACACAGCCAATGACTGCAGCATTTTACACCTACATAAATAACTAATACGTGCTACTTACTAATGACTAACAAGCCCTGTGGGAGTGCAGGGAAGCGGAGGGGAGGAGAATGCAGGCATTTGTAATAAGAGAGACACAGAGAGGAGGTGTGAATGTATATACTAATCATATTTTCCATCACTGTTTTCCTAATGCAAAATAGGTAAGTGATGAATATCACACTGTTGGGTAACATAGAAAAAACTGCAATACAGGTTTCTCACAGCATACCTAAAAGTGGGGCAGCTGGTTAGGGCGTTAGCCCTGCAATCAGACACAATAAATCTCTGCAATAAATGCAGAGAAAACATTTCACTATGTGTTGTACTTGTATGACTATGCATGTGACAAATAAAATTGGAATTTAAAAAAAGTAAATGTGAGAAGATTTTTTTTGCCTTTTTTGGCTTTCTGCATTATGTGTTGACCTGAAAAATGTGCAGATTACAAACACATATATAGCACAACAGCAAAAGAATACACACATTTTGACACTAAGCCTCTTTGCAAAACTGGACCATTTCAGGTGGCTACCACTTTTGAAAAGGAATTTACCAATATAATGATATTTTATTTTTATTTAAATACATTTTGTCAACAAAAAAAAAAGGTATTGCCAATACTTCAGACCAGAGAGAAAGACTGTAATGCCGTATAGTTCATGGCTTGTCAAATAAACCAAGCTCATGGTATTTTGATGTTTTTGCCATATTGCCCAAAGAAAATAGCTGGATTTTGTCCAGGCAATTAAACTATGGAACAAGTGATATGTAGATAAACAAACTAAGTTTAAGGGATCCAGACAATTTTTAATTAGGTTTTAATTATTTACTATGAGAGTTTAAATAATCAGTGCTTTACTGACAGATTGTGAGTCCTAAATCTTCACCTTTCTTAGATTAAAACAAACAGCAGATACCCATAAATAATCTAATTAAAAAATAACTCATAAAAATACAACAGCAATGGGGGTGGGGAATACTCTTAACAATGTTGGTTTCTGTTAATTACCTGTGTTTCCAACCTTTTATTTTCATGCTAATTTCACACACCACTTAATAATGTGAAGTGATTATATTAAGACAACAAGAGATATATGTAGGCGCCACAATGAACAAACTTGGTAATGATTGGTGAAGATACTGGATAAAGCATATAGACTTCTGTATTTCCTTTATTTCGAAGTGTGTGAAAGATGGACATTGAACCAGTGTGAGGTCTTGAGAGACTCTTGAATAGAGACCATAGGTCTGAGCTGCAGCTGGTTGTAATAAGAGAGCAAACATAATTATATAAGATGGGTAGAGAACGCTGCTTTCTGTGTCAGGGAGGAAGCCACATGCTGGGCTCGAGTTGCAGCTTTCATTACTGCTTGTTTCACTCAAGGACACAAGCAAACATCTGCCAAGAGCTTAACCTTTCAGGATACAATACCAAACCTCATTTTCACCCTCCTCCAAAGTTGAAAGGAGGAAGGCACCTCACAGTGGAAGGAAGTGATTTTTTTTTTCTGTTCATCAAGATAAAATGTAGAGTTTTGTAGAGAAAAAATTCCTCTCAGGTGCTATTTTTACTCTTGAACAGGTTTTTGAAGATACACACACACACATGCATATTAAGTCTTCCATAGGATACTACATATCCCACTCCCACAGATACATATTATATATCAGTCTCCCCCCTACAAACACACTCTCTCTCTCTCTCTCACACACATGACCCTGTAGTGCAAGAACCCCCACTCAGATAACAGTACTCCCACACAGGAAAAGCAGATACTCTCTTAGCGTATTTCAAAGGATTGTTCTTTGCCTCACAAATATGTGCACACACACACACACAAGCACAAATGACTGCAGTTACTGTATTGAACAGCCCACATGTTAGCTGTACATGGAAGCAACGTGTAATCCACTGAACTCAGAAAAAAATTGGGCTGCAAGCAATAGCTTTCAAATACTCTAAAACACCAACACACATTGTGTTCAGAAAGGGTAGTCTAAGACAAAGATGGAGTGAAGTTCCAACAGAATTCTTATTTGAATTGTATTGGTTTTACTTGCACATTAACTACTATTTAATATGCCAAATCTGTACGCTTGTATGAATCTACAAATCTGTACACTTGTATGAATCTGCATTTTGAAAAGTAAACAAAATCATAAGAGGTGCAAACATAGAGCATGCCAACTGATAAGGAAATATCAAAGGTGCTTTAGAGTGGGGCAAACACTAATTTGAATGATTGTGGCAAAAAAATTAAAACGATAAAATAAGAAAAAGAAAACAAAACCAGAGTGTGTTGTTATTGTTTTTGAATGTGGCCACTGACACATAACACTGGCATTTAAAGCCCAATGTAACACTGCCATGTCTGCATTAAAGCTGTGTTTCAAAATTTGGAGAAGGTGCACAGATTCTTTCTCCAGTATTAACCCACAGTTAACGACACTCAAATGAAGAAGGGCCACTTACTGCCTCCGTAGAGTAGAAGTGCTGTTGGTTCCGGTGCTGTCAGTTCGCTCCAGCCGCCCCCTCTCCTTCTCCACAGGGGCTGAACCGCATGAGAGACCTCGGGTCAGCCTGGTGTGGGTCCGCCGAGCCGGGCCAGGTACAGTGGAAGATGGCACGTTACCACTGCTGTTGTGGTGGACACTATTAACATTGTGATTAGTAGAAGATGAGCACTGGTTGGGCTTTGAGTTCTGCTCATGGTTGTGGTTCTGTGATGAGTTCTCAAGTCCAGGCTTCCGGTCCAGACGGAGGTCCTGGTTCTCCTGGTTGACACGGTCTAGCTGTGACTCAAGTTCCTCGATTCGACGACGTTGTGTCTCGAGAAGCTTGGCCTGATTCTCAATAATGTTGTTTAGCTCTAAGAGGTACTCCACAGCCCGACTTGGGCTGTCTGGGTTGGACTCCATGGCACTATAACGAACAATAAAGTAACCCCTGTAACCTTTATCCCCCCCCCCCACTTGACAAATTCAGTGGGGGGGAGACGAGTGGAGGGTTGGAAAAGGTAAAAACAATATGCAGTTTTTATTCACCCTATAGAGGAATTCAGATCTCCATGATCAGATGAAAGAAAAAGAACAGTCAACTAACCACTGTTGCAGTTTGGGACATTCTCAGTACTGGTTCATTACGACATATTAGGAACAAGTAAAAATGTAATTGAAAACTATTATTAATGGGGTTTCAGCTGAAACCACAGTCAATTTCAGGCCACAGTTGTTTTCATCTTCTCAGATGTAGGTGATTATCCTTAATACAGTCTTTTGAAAAACATGATGATGAAAAGAAGAAAAAGTACATCACGAGACGTCCTATTGTTTTGTTCACAGAGATCCATTTGAGTCCAATAACAAGGACACTAGCCAGAACGCTAAAATAAGTTTCAGTTAAAAATATAGACTTAAATAAGTTCAATTAGCAGAATATCCAATCCACCATTTTGAGGTCTACAGTTCTGAACTCCCCCATGCTGAGGTGACAACTTTATAGCCACGTCAACATTTACTGAGAAAAAAGCTGCTTACAAAGTAACAAAAATGATGAAGTTATCATGTAGCTTAGCAAAACTGTTTGTGGCTAAATACACAAACCTATTGTAAAGATAAAGCAGACAAATAAATAAATCTATAAATATGTAGAGAGCCCACAATGTTGTTCCCTCCTTCACCCCATGGCTGAGGCTTGCGCTCAAAGGAGCGCGCGCGTTTTCTCTCCCTCGCGCTTCCCGCGGTTTTGAGCACTCGGCGGGAAGAAATGTGAGAGGTGGAACGAAGTGGCTCTACGGTTCCTCTTTTTGTTTATAATTCCAGCGTCTGCAGCGTGTAAAACCTGATTTATGGAAACTATACGGCAAGAAAGTGCTCAACGGTGTTTAAAGATCAGTCCCGGGGGTCCGTTGATCATGCCCCCTTTCCCCCTCGTTCACCTCAGACCCAACTCGATGTTTAACCGAAACTCGTCGTCAGAAACGTTTCACGGCGATAATGTGGTGAATAAAAGTCACTGCGAGTCAACAACTGCCTGAAGATGTGTTTCGCACTATAGTCGTTCTCTCGACACAGCCTACCTCACAGCTGTGATAGTTTCAGTCGTCGCCAGTCGCCCGGAGTGGTCGGCCGGAGGGAGAAGTCGCAGGTGAACACGCGGCTCCCCCCAGGGCAACTTGCTGAGGAGAGCAGCAGATGGATGGATGTTGGTGAAGGTACCGTACTGAAAAATCCGCTCCTGTCGACCTGATCTGCAGAACCGGAGGAGTGGAAGAACGGATGCTCTGCCTCCCACTACAGCCCTGTGGGACTGAAAAGAGTCGTCTCTCTCTCGCTCTCTCTCTTTATGTCTTTTTCTCTCGTTCTCCCCTCCCTTCTCTCTTTCTTTTTCTCGATTTTTTTCTCTTGCTCACTCTCTCCTCTCTCACTCGCTCACTCTATATCGTTCTCGCTATTTATCTCTTTTCTTTTCTTTCGCATTTTTTTCTCTCGCTGTTCCCTCCTTTCTTTTTCTGTATTCCCCACCTCCGTCTCTCCTCTCTCTCTTTCTTTCCTCCAGTGTATCTCTTTTTCTCTCACTCTCTTCTCTCTCTTTCTCTATCTCTCTCTCGCCGCCTTTCTCTCTCTCTATCTCTCTCTCTCTCTCTCTCTCTCTCTCTCTCTCATAAATGCATCAATACCACAAGGCAGTTTTGTTTTGTTTCACTCTGTGTATTTAGTTAATAAAAGCACAGCATATTCACCCAGTATACAACTTTGTTTAAATATTGCAGAACTTTCCTACTACTTTCCTACATCTTGAAATAAAAAAATCTTATTGTTATTTTCAAATTTTTATGCAGTTGTAAACAAGGTCATTCAGAATGGTATGACACAGCTCATTTTAAACAAACATACCATATTTGTTGTAGAGTCAGTAGAGTCAAGTTAACTGTAGTAGGATTAGCTCGAGTCTGTAAAAGGTAGCAACAGCTTCTGTTGGGAGATTTTGTGAGATATGGAGGATGGACAGCCTATGCAGGTGGACAAATGGTGGATCTATGGTGGACAAACTGGACTGAGGGATAGCTGTTCAGGTCCAAGCTAATCGAGGGGAATGGTGGTGTTTTAGAATGAAGCATTTCACTTTAAACCAGTGTGAATGTCTTTTTTTTACATCTTAATGATTTAATTACATCAAACTTTTGAAAAGAATATGTGGAGTTCCCCTTTAAGAGGCAGATACTGCACACCTTAAATAATCTGTTTAATGTGATACTGTACACAAGAGCGTCAGCTTAACCATTAGTCACCCTTCTCCTAGAGATCTGCCTTCTAGCCAAGTCTGACTCCAACGCAAAGCTCTAAAACCATTAACAAAACTACAAAAGTAGTTGCTGTAACTTCTTTGCAAGGCCAGGGCAATCACCCTGTGGCCCATGGTGCAAGAGTTCCTGAACAACATTCCAACTCATTTGCTTCCTTTAGACCTAACACACAGTCGTTATCCCTCCTTCTTATTTATTATGCATTTGATGGTAAGGTAACCAAATGGATCCTTTGCAACCTGCAACATTTATAGTTAATTTAAAAAAATCTTGAATAGGTAGTTTAGCATACATTTTTGCTTTCCTGAAACAAACCACAATTAATTTACGAGATAAAAAAAACTTGTCAAGTGGTTGCTTGTAAGCAAAATATCACATCAATAAAATTCTTACAATAAATCTAGAATAAAAATTGCATTTTTTAGTTTGTGTGCCACGACTTGACACAACATAATTAAGAACCTTTCTTATTTTCATTGTAGCAAGAGGAACATTGTGCCTTAAGCAGTGACTTCAGACATAAGTAGCGTGTAAACAAGCAAATTGTGTAATTTTTAATTTATTGTAAGTCATTTTTGTACAGGAGTATTGTGTTCATTTTCTTGGCCTGGGACCCATTAGATCCCAATTATATTCATGGCTGGGCTGATTATTGGCTGATGAGTAGATTTGGGTTGAAACTAGGGTTTGTGGGAAGGTAATTTCTCAAAGAAGTGGGTTAGCTATAGCTGTAGAGAATCAATCACTCATTACTGGTCCCAGAACATGGATCCATTAATCAATATTTCCCAGTATTGTATCTCCTTCCTTTGGCTTTCACATTAAGACTTTAATACTCAGTGTGAGTGACAGCTTCACCTATTACACTTCAGACACTGTTTTCCAATGTTACTGTATTTTACTTGTAGTCTTAATTTCCTTTAGCATTCTTAATTTCCAGAATTTGGAATCCTAAAGTAAAATCATTCTACACACATATGTAACAATCTCCTGTTTGCTGAAATGGGTTGCATGTGGTTATGTGCATTTTCATAAAATACTTTGCTTCCATCTACTGTTCAGGAAGGAAAGTGCCCCTATTGGACTCATTGAGAAGCACATTTTTGTCACCTGTTTAAATTAAGAGAGACTGAGATGGTATGGGAACTAAACTGAACCACCTAATTAACACATCCAGTTATGCAGTTTTTAACATTTTGGCTCCAGCCATTCTTCATAGAAGGAGTGTCATAAAAGTCATAAGGAGTGTTTCAGCCTGAACTGATGTTTTAGTGCGGTATGATAGACAGTCGATCAGAATTGAGGCACTTTATGAATTTTAGTCTTTGGGCACAGTAACAAAAATGTCATGTTTAATTCTAAGGGAAAAAGATGGTCTGGAAGATGGTCATGTAATATAAATCTTTGGTACATAAAAGTGGATTTCATGGAGGAATTATTATTGCATAAGGAAAAGGCACACTGGAATAACCATAGTGGTGACTTGCTTTTCAGGTGCAGAGAAGAGGAAAAAAGCAAAGAATATTAGAAATCAGAAATACAGTAGATACATGAATCTTTATTACTTTATTATGATTTGGTACCTGTATTTCAGTTACAATTGTACGTAACAACATAATCATAACAGAAATATAACAATATAATATTCATAATTTTCATAGCAATAATAAACTGTACATTTGTTTGGACATTCATATTTATATATATATTTATATATGTATATATATTTACAATACATACATGGCCATACATGACTACAGATAAACTGTGAAGGTCAGGTTTTACACTGCAGTATACTGCATAAGGAGGAAAAAATCACCAAACAGTATACACTCATCTGGCATTGTCTCACACCCTGTAGGGCATCATAGGTTATAAATGCTTTTACTCTTAACTAAGACTTATGGCACAGACATCTGACTGCCACTGAAACTAACCCCAGACCTGCTGGGATAGTACAAAGTATACTGTTATCTTAATGGTCAAAAATGGTGACAACACAGAAGCTTGTAGCCTGTAGTATGTAGTACACAGTTGGCATCCAGCATCTGGCACTGTAATTTTACTGAGTACAAAATCACTTGCTATTTTACTCCTTAAACTGTATGTGAGCCCATATTAAACATCCTGCTTATTAAAACAGCTACTGAATCATTAATAGCAGCCAGCAGTTTAAAGGTTAAAATATTAGACAACATTTGTGTGCCCTTTAAGGAAATGAAGCTTGTTTTTTATGTCCAACCGACAATTTCTCCCAAGGTACAAGGCCATCTGGTTTGAATAGCAGGCTGATCAGCATACTGATGTAAAGCCCCGATTAGATCATTTATGTCTAACGAGGTAGGGACGCAAAAACACAGAACTCATTCTCACTCTCATTTTCACATTCTTTTTAACAAGCGCTTAAACACTTTTCAGAGTTGGCTGGAAGATGCTGCATATCGCATGCACACACTCATGGTACTGACTTAAATGTTTTCCTGCTGTCTTTGGTTAAAAGAGGTGAAAACCAGTAAAAGGACAGACTCCTAAAACATCAGTTCCAAGAGTTACATCCAACACAGAACATCAGACACAGCAGGAAAGTCAAAGGAGACTGAAGGCCCTTAAATGTGTGGGGCTGGGTTGCAGAGCACAGAGGGCACCTTTTGTTACTGTTTGATGGCCTCTGGCTATGTCTATCACTATGCATGTAGGAAGCATTTTTTGTTTTTGTTTTTTTTAGTTGCCTGGTCTGAATTTCTGGCTTTCCCCAGACTTGCAAACTTAGTGACTCAACATGTTCTAATGTATTTTTTTTGCCAATGCTCAGATTCTGCCATTTATGCAGTCCACAAAATGTATGCTTTTTATAAAATGAGTCCTCCAATCATGCAGGCAGATCATTTAGCAATAAGTTAAGTACGAGTTCTTCAGACAACCATATTGGAACAAGCCAATATGGTTTTAATGTTTTATGTCAGTTGTCATGAAAGGCCCATCCAGTTGCCATGAACGCTGCGCTCGGTAAGGGTTACCACACGTTTTATATGCTTACAGCCCTGCAGCCTTACAGATTTGATGACAACAAGTACTTCACAACTCATAAATATGAAGTCTGTACAATTGGAATTCAGAGATTTGAATCTGGCATGCCAATTTGTAGTGATGTTTGAAACTATAGTCAAGAATACCCAGTACACGTTTACAATCCCACAACGCCCACACAGCAGATACAATATAAACATTTTACACTATTGAAAATGTGATGATATATGCATCAAAACTGTTCAACCAAATCCAGAACTTTGCTCTTTTTAACAGTGATCCATTTAGTGTTCTTGATTTTATATTGTGGAAAACAATGACTAGGGTCACAATTAAAACAGAGCATTTGTGATTCAGATTCACTGTGTCAGCTGCATGTTTTCATTTTCTCCACAACCTTAGGTTCACTCCTGCATAGTTTCCAGTATGTTTCCAGTACGTCTGACATACTGTACTAGGACAATGTGACTTTCAAGTGGTCATGCTTATTTATCAGTCAACTGTCATTCATATTCTAGGCTGCTCAGGTCACTGAGATCATGAGGACAAAGGTCAACAGATAGGACAAGGTTTCAGTGACCAAGGCAACAATAAGGGGCACTTAGAAGGCCTGTAGGACTAGGGGTAAAAATGACCTGTAATATAGAACATTTAATCACACTCCTCTAAAATATATATATGATTGTATATACAGTAGACCTATTATGACTCTACATATTTATATACATTTTCAGTATACAACAAGGAGCAAATCCAGTAATTGCTATTATAATTGTTAGATTTTTGATGGAGGATGTCCTGGAAAAATGGGAAGCTTTAAATGTATTGACTTAATGGGTTAGACTATTTGTAATGGGCAAATTTGTAAGACATAGCATTTATTGTTCATAAATTTTAGATTCAGGCATGTTATTGCTGTAAGCTCGCTGTAAGATCTGCTGACACAAATCTATATGCCTCAGTCACCCTCTCCTAATACAGTAACACCTTTTAAAAGATTTCACACTATTATGGAGCAGAAATAAAGGGAGGGGGACCAGAAGGAAGATGATTAATAGTGCTTTTGGATAATCAGGTGACACTGAACACAACCAGATCTCACCAGGAAAAAAACAACACGCCAGGAACATTGCACAGTGTCAGAAAACTTACAAAACACTCCCCAAATCCTCATATGAAGAGAGAGAGAGAGAGAGAGAGAGAGAGAGAGAGGTATGGTTGTTTTTATTGGTCGTTTTAAGGATGTTAACACCGCATACACTTGTGCCACAGGACCACAGTATGGCTGCACTCTTCAAACTCAGATTTTCTGTAACTCAAAATCTGTCGTAAGCACCTTTGGAGCTGGATTAGTTTTACCCTAAGAGGTTGTGTAATGTCATTTGCAAGGGATTTCAACTGCTGATTCCTATGTGGATAAATTATCTCTGTAATTTCTCCATATTACTGCAGATAGGGTCATGTCAGCACTACATGACAAGCATCACAACAGTGCAAATTATTATTTTAATCACAGATTTTGACACTCATCACTTAAATCACAGTGCTTCCACATAAAACAGCTGGCCTTTTTGGTATGTGAGATGCTAGGATGAAGGCCTATGTAACTTCTAGGACTGAATGATTTGGGGAAAATAACTAATTAAGGTTATACTTACGAATATTGAGACTGTGATTATAATGTCATTATTTTCCATATTTTAATGTTAGGAAAAGCCACTATTGAAAAGACTTTTAGGTCAGTAATTGCATGATATTTCTAAAGTCAATGAGTAGTCGTATTAAATAGCTGTCTTATTAATAATAACCGTGATTACGTTTTTAAATGGAGTGAGGAGCAGGAAGATGCCAGCTCTACTTTACTTTGGTATAAAATATGTTATATGTTCAGTAAAACAATATTTTCATATGAGTATATTCTGCAAAGTTGAATGTGAAGTTGGCCACGGGTGAGCCGCATCCATGAGACCCACTGAAGTTCCACTAAAGATATAAAACTAACCCAGCTCAAATACAGCCTTATCTGACACCTCTCATGACATGACATTACATGATGAAAATGACCTCCAATAACACTTTAGAAGATGGAATTCTCACTTTTTGGTCTTCCCACTTCTCCCACATTCAATCTGTTACTCTTCGTCCCTCTGCTGAGAGTATGTGTGCTGGGTTTAAGCCAAGGGCCCGGCAGTATGGGGCTTGGGGCCCCTGAACTGTAGCCCTCATTTGAATATACAGAGAAGCCAGAGATACTGGAGGCTGAAACACTAGCATCAGAAACACTCACTTCAGATTCTGTATCTGGCTCAGGGGACATGAGGAAGGAGAAAGCAGCCCGCCGGGATTTGGAGGCCCCAGGGAGCCCCTGTGAGGACAGGGTGTCGTCGATGGCACCGAGGCTGGATTGCAGAGTGCTGTAGGATCTAGTGTCAGCCTCACGTTTCCACACTCTCTCTCTCCCTGGCTCGTTCACAATAATTTGCTCCGTTTCGCTGTCCGACTTGCCCGCCAGCTCTCGGTTGCTGTCTCTCTTACTGTTCGTCTTGCTTTCTCTTTCCCTGAAAAACCTCCCATTCTCCTCTCCTCCCCACTCTCTCTCCTCCTCCCAGCTTTGACTTGCCGATCTCTGTACTGGTATGGGTAGCATATGATTCTCTTTGTGCCGCTTACCCTCTCTTCCAGGTCTTCGCACTCTCTCACTCTTTAATTTTCTACCTCTCTCCTTACTGTCAATCCTCCTGTCCCCCTTCCCTTGCTTCTCTCTCCTACTCTCTCTTCCTCTCTCTGCTGGTCCATCCTCTTCCTCCTCCTCCTCATCTTCCTCACTGTCTTCTCTCTGTCTGTCTCTGTATGAGCTGTGAATGCTTTGGCTCGTCCTCCTGTCTTTTGACCTTCTATTTCTGCCTTCAGGATTTTCGGGGCTCTCCTCTCCTCCCTGGTCTGTCTCCAGCCTCTGCCGCTCTGTCCTCCCTCTCTGACCGTGGCTCCTGCCTGCTCTTGGAGGGCTAGGTGTGGCATCCGGACGGCGGTGGCTCACTGTAGCCAGACGCGGCTGCAGGGCCGGGGGCAGGGGGGAGATGGCTGCTCTGTTATCACGGCCTGGAGAGAGAGAGAGAGATAGAGATACAAAAAAGATAGAGATACAAAAAGTGATATGTAAGAGAACTTAACCCACAGTTAAATAAAAAAATCAATGTGACAATGAAACAGTCTTACCACACTAAATTCCACACATGGTGGCCAAGTGGTATCAAAACATTAATACACTTGATAACTTGGTAATGTCATTTGGAAGGGATATCACTGGCCCATTTAATGGGATTTCAGATTACTAAATACAGCCCAGTCTTAGCATGGATGTTCACTCCAGAGTCCAAATTCAACAACAAAACAGGATGTGTTATTCTATTACTGTGAGCTTGGGTGAATATTGATATAGTATGAGGTACTGTAACTAAGGGAGTTTCAGGTTTAGCCACTTGCCATATTCCCTCCAACGTTAGTATGGTCAGACTGTAAAACTTACACATATTTCCGAATTCTCCTTGATCACAATCACATATCTCATGGATAATAACCTACAACAACCTAAGCAGGTTCTAATACAGCTTTTGATATTCAAGATATGCAAGAGTTGTTTAGTTAATGCTTATTTATTTTAAAGGTGGATGGGATATGGCAAAAAATTACATGAAAGCTTGCAAGCTGATCAAATCCTTGCATGGACCAGCTACACCTAACAAGTATTGAAGTACCCTTCTTTATATAGTGACATCATGAACATATGATTCACAGTAGGGCTGGGCGATTTGGCCTAAGATCATAATCTCAATTAATTGAACATTTTAACTCGATTACAATAAATGAAAGATTATTTATTATTAAAACTGACAAGTTTTGTACATTTGCTCACATATTAAGTGAGAGAGAATTTTCTACCATCTATGATTATTTATTGAACATCGATTTTAAGCAACTGAAATTAAAGCACACATTACCTAAAACGAACAGCCACTTTGTCCTTAAAAAAAACAAAAAAAAACAACTTGCACTATTGGAAACTAAATAAATTATTTTCAATGTTTTTCTTATTAAAAATAGTGGCTCCACACACGTAGTGTTTTTAATAATGAAAGTAATTGAAATAATTGACCTGAAAAGTTTTGATCGTTTACAGGTTCTGAATGTTGATTTCGATTACTTTTCGATTAATTGCCCAGCCCTAATTCATAGACATCAACTCTTAGGTCTATAGCTGTAGTTCTTGGTCTATTGGCAACACCATGTTGAAATAGTGAAAGGATGAAACAGCAAAACTTTAGAAACATTCTAAGTGAAAATTATGAGGTAAAGGGCTTTTTACCCAGAATTGTCTCTCTCAGAGACTTGTACCTTCCCTATTTTGATTTGGTCATAAAAGCAGTGTGAATAATACAGCCCTGCCAGCTGTAGAAAATGCTGTTTGGATTGTAACAGTAATATCTGTGATGCCAAAGATGCCACTACTGTCAAATCCAGACAAAAGCTGATTTTCTACGGGAGCATTTTGGATTAGGATTAGAATTAATAGCATGAACACTAAACATTTATTAATGACCTATTATAAGGTCTTTTGGATGTACTATGCCCAGCGCTTGAGCCTAACTTCTGAATAAAAACCAAGCATAGCTTTGAAATACTAAACAAGTCCTACCACATGGTACATCCAACAATCAGGTACATTGAAATCAGGTAATTATATTTAGTCCATGTGTATTAAATATTAATCAGACATGTACTTTTACAAACATTCAAAATAGCAACCATAACATAAACACCTGTTTATTACGTCTACATGATAGCTGTTCCCCTTGTGATGCCAAAACAGCCCTTATACATCTAGACACAACACCCATGAACCTATTCCCAGTTAATCAGTTCTTATTTAGACCATGTTTCCTGCTTCCAATATGAAAACACCTGACTGTTCACTTGCTGCCCAATATATGTGCAATTGAAATAAAATAATCAAGGTTATTCACTACACCTGTCAGTGGTTTTAAAGTTATGGCAATTCATTTTACATTATGCCACCTTTACTACAAAAGGCAAATTTGACAATTATTTTACTTTTATCCTTTTTACTGTATTTACTTTACTTTTTGCTACTCCAATAAATTAAGTCACATTTCTACAAGACAGCACAAGTTAACAGCACAGTGGCGCTTGATAGAGGGCGATGCATGAGCGACAGAAACAGTAACAGACAAGAAGGAAAAAACAAGCAAGCACGCCTAAAGACACACATAAGACATCAGAAAAAAGAGGAGTGACAGATGTAGAGAAAACAGGAAAATGGGAGAACTAACAGGAACAACTACCAACCGCGTGTTCTCGGTCCGCCCGATCACATAGAAGCAAGGCTCGCCCAGCTTAGAGTTGGTCATACACAGAGAAAGACTGGAAAGTTCCACTGAGTGAGAGAGAAAGGGAGTGAAAATGAAGCAAAGAATGATAGAAAAAAGTACCAAAGATTTCCTCACAGTCAATGAGAAAGAATCAAATAAATATAAATAAAGAAATGATGGATATAAAAGGAGATGGTCCAAAAAATAAGAAACAAACATTAGGTTAAAAGAATGTAAATCAGGAAAAAGCAAACGAAAACATGTAAAAAAAAATAAAAAAATCAAGATTTGAATATATCAGAAACAAAAGGTGAAAGATAGAAAAAAGACGGAAAAAAGAAAACAGCACAGGGATCAAGTTATTAGTAAGCTGTTAAAGAGAGAAAGACAAAATGTGCAGAATAGGCAGTTCAATAATGTAAGAGCAGAACTGGCAGTCGTACACAGAGCTATCTGTGCCATTCCATCATAACAATCATTTACACAACTAATAGTCTCTTTAAAAATGCACTGTGCTTAATTTGGTTTGTCCCTGATAAATGGGCTGTGACTAATATGCCAAATAAATCTGGCAAGTCTGTTTAAATATGTTTATGCTTTGGTCAGAATTGTAGCCCTGTCCAAAGTCTGGTCCGCTTTACCATAGTCGGGAACGTAACCATTGCCCTTCTTCAGGATGAGATGAATCCTTTGACCTGCCGTCCTGATCTGCTCCACGGCCTGACTGTGCGTCATTCCTGCTGTGCTGTGCCCATTGATCTCCACTAATTGGTCACTCACCTGAAAAATTCATCATTATGTCTCGCTGTGTTAAACATGAAATAAACAAAGGTAGCAGGTAATTAAGCACCACCATATTATACAATATAAAATTACATGATTACACTCTCTGTGTTGCTAGTTTTCACACAAATATAAACAGATGCAACTGTCCATTGGTTGACAATGCATAGATAGAAAATGTTCTGTAGATATTCCAACATCTTCATAATTTCCAACACACACATGTGCAAGCTTTTAATGTGAGGATGTGGGGTGTTCATATGTCCTATCTTACATCATATTAATTATATGTGTCATGATTTTCTTAAAGACAGAATGTGATAAACTAGTACTAATTAGCAGTTATTTGTTCAGTGGTTTTCAAGTTCTGATCACATCCAAGACATTTGCAGAGTCAAAGGATAATTAAACATGAAATTGGCTTAAGCCACAGGATTACTCTTGCTATTAAATGGTGCACTGCAATTCCAGTCAAGGTTAAATGTACTTGAGTCAAGGTATGAACTTACATGAAAACAAATTGTCATACGTGGTATAATAGATGACTAATATAACAAAGTAAAAACGTACTGAACAATTAAATGATGACGGACAGCTGGTTTGCTCTATTCTGACAAATAATTTTAAAAACTGTGCATTTGGGAAACTTGCATTTAAATTTTACTCTAATACAAATACAAATACAACTATAAATAATTTTATCTTTTAATAAATACAAATCCGAATAGCGGACGTTCTGCAAAACCCTACTGAATAATAAATACAATTCCTCCCTAATTATGACTAATTTATGATACATGAAAAAGAGGGAAAAATGACACCCCTATTAAAGATGTCGATGTGTGTATACATTTCCAAACTACAGAAAAAGATTAGCAGCCTCATTTATCTACCACTTTTAAAAGTATGGCCCTGGAAATGTAAGAAACACACACATATAAACTCACACATACACACCTGAATCTTGCGGCTGCGTGAGGCTGGTCCTCCCTCCATCAGGCCCAGAACATAAAGGTTCATGTTATACTCACTTCCCCCTCTCAAACTGAAGCCAAAACCAGTGGGGCCTCTCTCAAGATCCACACTATAGTACCGCGAAGATTCTTGCTGTGTATGTGAGAGGGAGACAGAGCAAGAGATACAGAAAGATTAAACTGCATTCAGGCAGTTGTGTGTATTATCAAAAGGTGCGAGCAGTGGTATCTTGCCTCACCTTCTGTTTTAACTTGTGAGATTTCCGGCTCTTATAATTGGGATCATAGTCAGAGTTATCAGAAGAGTCTGGAAGTTAAAAGCAGATAAGGAGATGGGGAAGGTGAGCAGCCAGATTTATATATTCAAAATGTACACACACACATGTATACCCATGTATAAACATATATGTCTGTATTTCTGTGTGGTTTGTGTGTGTGTGTGTGTGCATGTGCACATCTTATGCCACTCACGGGCAGTGGAGCGTGGGACGATGGTGAGGCGGAGTGTGTTTCCGGCTCTCCGCAGTATTTGTGCCAGCTCCCTGTGCGGCAGGGTGACCACACTACGCCCTTCTACTGCCTCCAGCCGGTCCCCTGGACGGATCTGGCCACTCCGCGCGGCCGGACTGCCCCTACGTACCGTCACAAAGCGGTGAGGCAGCAGGGATGCAGCTGAAGAGAAGACGGAGATGTTTGTTTGGCACAAGCCTAACTGCAGTTTTGCACATTAAAAAGTTATGCCAGTAACACCAGTTTGACCAAATTATGTTGCTCAGATATACTGTTTTGAAGCATTTATTGCAAGTCTGGACAAGTTTCATAGAACACAACACAGAAAAATATAATGAGAAACTAGCTCAGTCAAAACAAAGATTTCTCTATTGATTGTTGTTTTTGGTTGTGGTCACATTCTTAGGATAGTTTGGGCATTGTGTTTTTCGCCATATGATTTAAATTATTTTGTTATTTACTTACGCCTATAAACTACCCTAAAAGAAGTTTGTATGAAACACATTGTATGAAATACATTTTAAAACCGTATAACCACAATCAGGTGTAAACAAACTTCTACTTTAAATAGCTAAAAGCTAAATTAATTCAGTTACACCTCATGATGTACTGGCATTTTGCCTGTTTTAGAAGATCAACATGACACTACTGCTAAAAAAAAGAAAAAATATTATTTAAATTAATTAGATGTTACCAAGTTTATAGAGCACTATTAATTAATTATCAAAGATTTTATAATCAAAATCACATTTTGAAGAGAAACATAAGCTTTTTAACATTTAACACCACTTAGGCCTGTCATGATAAACAATAAATCAATTAATGGCACAATAATTAAAATGAAGTCGATAATTTTCCGCCCGCGATAATATTCATTTGTTTGCTTTTCAACGGACTTCACTGCGATACATGGGTCTCTACCGCCCCCTCTCGTTTCCTTAGGGTAATGAGGCGTGAACTCTCTTGAAGGTTAGCCTTGCTAGCCACCTGGTGAGAAAATGCTAACGACGTACGCATTTAAGCTGTGAATACCCTTACACCACTGCATACGGCCGTCTCACTTACAGGACAGTAAGTTTTTTTCTCCAGAGATCGGCACCTCTTTAGGAACGTGCCAGAACCTCTGAGTCTCATTTCTCCATGTTTATCCTCAGAAGCGTTATGTGAGACGTCAGCGTCTCACGGTGCGCTGCGGAGCTGAAAAAGCTCTACGTTTGTAATTCTGATACCAAAAATGCCAAGTAATAGTATAATCAGTTGTAAATATATTTTATTTAAATGAGAAGAGTCTAAATTTACAGAAAGACCTTTAGAAGAGCAGAGAGCCAGTCCGGTTTTAACATACATTTATTGCCTGCGGCTTTTCTAGATGGGGCAACCACCAATCTCTGGGAAACTCACAGTTAAATGTGGCTCAATGAGAGCTTTCCAAAGACCCCTTGTTTGCCATAATAACCCCCAGCGGACCGGAGTTATTAAGACGAAGACGATCGCTTTGGACAAAAGTATAGAGACATGCGCAACACTTTAGCACAGCTGGACACATTGCGACACCTGAGAGATCCTGTCAAGGTATGATTTTTAGAAGTCAAGGTTTATGGATCTTTGAAAGGGTGCATTTGCATTATTATGTCATTATCATTTCATCAGTAGAAATGGACAAAATGATAACATTATTGTTTATCGCAATAATTTCTGGGACAATTTATCGTCCAGCTAAATTTGTTATCGTTACATGCCTAACACCGCTGAGCTTGTGAACTGCCAGTAAATGAGTCAGGAGAAACCAAACATCCATGTGTGATGTGTACATGACAACAAAAAACATATTTAAGGGGTAATCAGAAGCACTTTGTGGAGCGTTGAAGCCTCAAGCCAGACAAATATTTTCTAGCCTTCTTGGCCATGTACCTACATGAACAATCACAATAAATATTTGTGATTATTCACAATTATTTATCACAATTATCATCATGGTCCAGATATTGGTCAGAAAAATCCCAATTGGCTTTTTCCCCCAAACTAATCACTGTATTTTTTTCAAAACTACAATAACATATTCCAGCTTGTTAGTCCATTATTTAAAGCTGAAACAATTTATGCCTTTGTGAGCAAACCATAGATATGATCAGTACGAGACAAATTACAATTAAGAAGAAAGAAGGAAAAACATAGTTAGAAAGTTCTAGGTAAAAAAAAACTGTCCTCTGACCAGGGGCACATCAAGCTTTCCAAAAGTGGGGGTGTTCTGAGATGGGGATGCCAAGTTATAAATACAATGTAATCAATTTAATACAATATAATCTGACCAAAGTGGTTCTCTGTGTGCGGTCTGGTAGAGTTCCAGGCTCTGTCATCACAGGTAATGAACGGACAGTTGGTAGGAGTCTTAGAGGCCAAGGGCCTGATTTTCGCGGTCAGTCGCGCATTGTCTGATGTCAGAAGCGCAGTCGTCTTTGTGGGAGGGGCCAGCGCAAAGCGCAATAATCACAGCAGGAAAAATCAACAATGCGCCTGGTGCATAGTTCAAATGGGTAGCCTTAAATTTGTAAATGAGTCATGGGTGTGTTTTGGGTGTAGCATGCAATAAACCAATCAGAGTTCACACTCTCACTCCCTTTAAATACCCGGCGCATTGTCAGTGGCATGCTGT
>JBBMFX010089073.1:0-10024 GCA_037832545.1 Rhabdalestes septentrionalis | reverse complement strand
CCAGGCAGGTCACCCCATCCCACCCCGACACTGAGCGTCTTCTCTGGATGAGCCTCACTCTGGGCTTCACTGCAGGAAAGGAACATCAATCCCACATCAGAAAGGAAATAAATGAGATGAATAGGTGATTAGATGTTCTGTGTCCACAGATTTCACCTTTAAGTTGTGTTGGAGCTAATGCAGCTAACAGTTACATCATTACACGTGTGCCTTCAATTGTGCAGCTGAAATTTCCAGAGCACACTGCCAGCATGCCCCTCAGGCCAGACTAAAGCTGTTTTTTAAAGGTGCACTCAGTAATTTGTTCACTACGTAGTGTTTGCTATACAGGGGGTTTAACTAGTGAACAAGGGGAGATTACTTTAGTTAATTTCAGACATTCAGGATGTTACATTTTAACGGTTGCTTGAATAGTGAGCCGGATCTTGGCAGTTTATCTCTGTTGCATAAACACATGTCTTGTCTCTCCAAAATTTATAGCATTGGTTCCACAGGGATGAATTACTTACCATAATATTATTATCAACATGAACAAAAATCCTCCTCTTGACTTTCACAGGATAACAGTAGTGTAGAGTTCGAAAAGTGCAATCGTTCACTATGTAAGGTGCAGTAAAAGCAACCTGCAGTGCATGATGGGACATGTGTATTCATGTAGTGTACAGTATCTGGAAACTGGATTTTGGTGTTGCGCTGTGATTTTTGTAGTGCAATAACTAGTGGGTGAAACCTGACTGTAGGAACACTACTAAATGTTTATTCACTACATAGTGCCCTACTTAGTGAACAAGTGCACTTTTTGCAATAATTACATTTTTGCATACAATAACTTGCCTTTCTTCTTCACCTGATGCCCTCTCTTTTTCAGGTAGCCCCTGAGGGTTTTGATGCACACTGGGTAGTAAACGTTTTCAAGACGCCACTGGTTCATAATCAGACGTGCATTCAGCATTTTTGATGGGTAATTTAAAGCATTTTGATATGTAACTTGACGTTCATAAAAGCTCATTTCATCTTGTGTGACGCCTCCAAATGAACTTTTAATTAGAAGTGGTCCGGGTTTGTCATTGTCCGTCAGTTCACACGTTGCCAGTCTCTGCTGAACATGGACTCCTGTAACAGTAGTAATAGAAAGAATGTTAACAAGTCATGATGCTCTATAAACCGGCAATTTAGCAGTATCTACTATGATTTATTCAGTTACTGAATGGTTTTAATGACCATCACTGTATAATTTATTTTCTTGCATTATATTAATTTTCTTGAAAAGTGTCTCACTTACTTTCAGTAAAATTTAAGTGGTTAATTATATAGACATGTCTGTTTTTATAGCTTTCATGCATAAAGGAACTTATGGTCTTGATATGACTGGGGTCAATGACATCATCATCCTCCTCCATTTTGTCAAAATTTCTGGAAGCTAAGATTTTCGTCTCAGAATCAACATATCCAACCGTGATGTCGTCCAACATCAACGTGAAGCTGAACTCTGGAAACGGAGTGTCTCCTCTAATGTAACTGGAGACCAGTGACAAAGAGTGAGAACCTGCAAGAGATTTAGAAGATGTGGGGAGGCTGTGGCACCAATGAACATTTATAATAGCATCAGTGTGTAAAAGTCTGCTTTACGAATATCTGACATTGCTTCAATAAACTTTTTCCGTATGTGCCAGTCTATGGGAAATGTGTGCATATTCTCACAGTGGGTAATTACTTTATTGGTCAGAAACAAAACCATTCTTGAAATGCCCAACAGATAATTGCCCTCATAATCTCTGTTAAATCTGAGTATGGTCAGACATTAAGGAACTGGACTGAATGCCTAAAAATTAGATTATATACTAACACAATTTGAGAAGAGAAATAACCCAATTTACCAGTCATTCTTTACAATGTGTAGGACCAATTTCACGAAAGAAGAAACATTCTTGGCCATGGTTGACAAATTAATAATCCTTCTACATCACAGTTCATTAAACACTCCCAAACCATCTAATCCGCTAATTTACAAGGCTTTCATCAGCTGGTCAAGGCTAGAGATGTTGTATAACCATTTTTCATAGAGTTTCATAGAGTTCTGTAAACACTACTGTCTGGTAAGTTTATTGTCATTTCAGCTATACACACAGTACACACTGAAATGAAACAACTTCCTTACAGGACTATTGTGCAACACAAACACAAGCGCAAAGAGAAATAGATGTTAAATAAATGTTTGATCTGCGTGTAATCTGCGTGTAAATGGGGGACTTCTGTATATAAAAGTAAATGGGGAGTTTCTGTATATAAAACATTAGTCAATTACCCTCTTTAACTTGCTATCAATTAACCTCTGCCTTTTCTTTTTGACAGAGTTTGTTAAGGTGTGCAGCTTAGTTGGTAGATGTGTGAGGCTAATTTGCATACTGCGACAGTATCGCAGGGACTAGCGTTTTAATAACGGTTAATAGACGATATATTGTGGGATATATTCTCTGTCCTGTTTGGGTGGGTCTTTAAGCCGCGCTCGCTCCCCGCGCTTTGGTTCGGTTGCCTCGATTTCGGACGCGCTTCCTCCGGCCAGACCCCCACTTGACTGCCGAGGAACCAGAACTCCCGAACCACAACCGGGGAGATCCGACCCGCAGCCGCGCTGAACCCGATCAGGAGTCAAAGTTTGAAGAGGAGAAACCAGGAGCAGGGAGAAAAATCTGTGATTTATTTATTTAAATATCAATATGTAGATGTTCTATCCGCAGATTGTCTTTTCAGCTCTCCTGTACGAGCGGCACGGAAGAGCGTCTCGTGACCCTAAACGCTGCTCGCGCTTCCGTTTACACGGAGTAGCTCGAGGAACATAAAAATAAACACACGAAGAACCAGAAGCGGCGTAAAACACCATAGTGGTGGAGAATATGGGGAAATGGCTCTTACCTGTTAGAACAGAGATCGGTACTGAAAGAAGCAGCAGCAGAACGTAGATTCTCTTCATTATGGAACAAACCTGCGATGTTCTTTCCATTTAAAACAGATTCACTGCTTCACAGTCCACTGCTGATACAGACTTACATTCACTTTTACTCACTGGAACCTCCCCCTGTGTAACTCAGATCTTTCTCCGTTCTGTAATAATAATAATAATAATAATAATAATAATAATAATAATAATAATAATAATAATAATAATAATAGTAATGATGATGAAACCTAATAAACATATGATCAGTGATATTACAACTGTGTAGAATATTTCCCCTGAGATAAATAATAAAAGAACATACCTGAGGTGTTGATATATGTGTTGGCCTGGCACTTATCACATTGAAAACAACACTTATGCACTGAATTCTGCACTCTTGCAAATCCAGACTCACATTCAATGGAACAATTAGAAAATGGGACCTAAAAAAACAATAAAAAAATGTTATTTGATGCTTCTTTTTTATATTATACATTATATGACATGATTGGGATTTTCTGATGACTTGTAACCATGTAGAGCAGAACACAGACACATTTTCACAAAATGAATTCTAACACCAATTTAACAGAACAGAAACCTCAATTGAACTAACACAAAATTTACAAACAATTATATAACTTACTGTGCCATTTTTATGCCAGGAAAGCAGGTAACTGCTCAAAGTAAACTGAACAGTTGGATATGTGTCATATGTGGCAACCATCTGAAATAAGGGGTCTTCCTCTGGCCTCCAAAGAACCACTGCAAAACTGGCTGGTGGGTCTCCATTTGCATCAAATGTAATTTGCCGGTTTTGTAATGTGAAGTTTGACTTTTTGACATACTGTAAAAGCTTGAATGAAAAAAAGGAAAAAAATAAAACTGTTTTGTCCTACTTGCCCTGAAGTAAGAAAAAATAATCATCATTGTTATTTAACTCACACAAAAGCTAAAAATTAATGAGTGATTACACATTTCCATGTTTTATCATGGCAGACTGAATCAGAATGTCTTCAGTATAAGCATTTCCACAGGTTGCTTACCAAATATGGAGGAATGTCTTGATATTTGCTGCACCCCACCTCACTGCAGTTGAGTGCACCATGCAATGCATATGCCAGGGCATACACAGCAGAGTAGACACCAAAGGAAAATGTGGGGTTTTCATTCATAATTTCATCTGTGCTCAAGCTTGTGCAATTTTGGCAAGCTTGGTTGCACGTCTCTTGGAGTGAACTGTCCCCATTAACCACAAACTCCTGGGCTCCATCTGTGAACCGTGACTTGTGGACAAAGTCTCGGAATCCAGGTAAGCTCAACATTGTTTGCGTAATTCCAAAAATGGTCCCAACCTTCTCAACCCCGGGTGTAGTGGAGATCTCCTGGTCCATAGACCACGCATCACCCGCTATCCAAACTTTGCCCTTTATGTTGATTTTAATGGCTGACTTGATCAAATCTCGGGCATGGTCCTCCAGGGTGAAAACTATGATGACATTTATACCCAGTGAGTCTATCTTATGTAGTATGTCCTCATAATTGGAGGTCTTCCCGAGTTCATGAAGATAAGCCAGGCATATATTGGTATTCTGTATGCCCTGGCGGAACAGGTCCCGTCCGTTTTGACTGTACTCATCCCCATGAGTGCCAATAAAAGCCACCCAGTTCCAACCAAACCGCTGGATGAACATAATGATTAGGTTCATTTCATCTTTGTTGGTTGGTACAGTCCTCAAAAAAGATGGATAGAGCAACTTATTACTTAGACTGTAGCTGGAGGATCCATAACTAATCTGTAAAGTAACACCGAAGAGTTACATATACATATGTTACGTTTATGTAGTGATTTTTTTTAAAGATCAGAAATACATACCATTGGAAGGAAGTCCATCATTAATAAGGGTGCAAGGGTCAAAGATTCAGAGCTTCCGAATGGACCCACAACACCAATAACATTGTGTCTGTTATTGTTCCTGCTTGCTCCCACTTCTATTCGCCCATCATATGAGATCATGTTGAGGACGGAGGGGAAGTTCTGAGAATCCGCACACAGGTCAAATATCTCGTAGCCAAGAGAGATGTTTGGTAGGAGGGTGGAGGAGTTATTAATTTCCTCAACAGCAAACCTCATCACCTGAACCATACCATAACCCTGCACTAATAATGGCTGTCTGCAAGGGGGAAGGGGAAAATTTTGAAAAGTGTTACAGAATTAATAGATTTTACTAGTGGTTTCCTCACAGTGAGTGACCTTAAACTGAAGTTAAAACTGGAAACCACTTATATTTTTTACTGCTCCTGTTGCTTTCTTTTTGTCAATCCATTGGCCTGTGACTACAAGACTACCACTACCAAAGTTTTGTACTTTGTTTTGATAATAATAATACATTAAAACGATTTAATAATGTTTTAATAAAAACTATTTAATTATTATTGAGCAATATTTTTATACCACATTTATTGACATTTTTTATGTAATAATGTAGGCAAAACATTTAATAATACTAGTGTTAACCTGGAAACCACTTTTTTTTTTCCACTGCAACTATTTCTTTCTTTCTGTCAGTCTACTAATCTTTGATTACAATAGTAACACTAACAATTTTTTTTTACTTACGTTAAGCATTCCAATGCCATAGGAGAGCTTGGGATTATTAAGTCAGATGTTGAATGCACAGGAAAAAAGCCCCCAATTTTATAGTCCCCTTGTAAGTTAAAATCTGATGCCTCACAATCATGTCTGATGAAGAAGAAAAAAACAAAATTGAGGAGAAGACCTGAAAGGACACAGTGTAGCATTGTTTTATGTAATGACAGTATAACAAGACAGAGTGTTGATATGACAAGCAATTAAATAGAAGCTGAAAGATGGATTGACTTTCCATAATCTCATTTGCATTTTGGAGGCAAATGTCATTTTGCATGTGCTGCCTTTCTAGAATACTGACCTAACACCTGGAAAACACATGACACATTTACTGATACATGGATGAAACTTTAAATCTAAATTTCATTCTGGCCAAAGGATTTAAAAAGGTGAGGGCTGAAAAATGGTCTCCTATATTTTTTATTAATAATTCTGTAGAGAGACCTTTTGGCATGAGAGAGGAAAATACTAACAACCTTTTTTCCAAAGAAGGAGTTTGTTTCGTGTAACATAGCCAACATACACTATATGGTCAAACGTATTGGGACACGCATCCTTTTCAGGGTTTGGACTAGGCCCCTTAATTCCAATGAAGGACAATCTTAATGCTTCAGAATATGAAGACATTTTGGACAATCCCATGCTTTCAAATTGGTGTACACAGTTTGGGAGAGGCCCTTTTCTAATCCAGCATGACTGTTCCAAAGTGGACAATTCAAGCTCCATTAAGACATGATGGGGTGAACTTGCCTGGCCTGCAGAGCCCCAACCTAACCTAAAGTCAGGACCAAAAGCCAAAAAGACATAATTTACAACGTACAAATAAAAAAGAAGGTACATTTAGGTTTTATAAAATGTGTTAATATAATCCTCTGCTATAACCTGTTCAATTATTTAACTAAAAAAAAAAAAAAAAAAAAAAAAAACTTGCCCTTTACACTTCATGATGACATTTGTAAAAAAATATAATTTTACGGTACACTTGAGCACAAAATAACTCAAAACAATAGCACCTCATTTTAGCAAACCTCATTTCCCTGCTTAAAAGTAAAGGGAAATTTGTATGCAGTCATTGCTTATGCTGCCACGCAGGAAAACAGCATTCCCTAAATCAGTGCACTGGACAGCTGCAACTTCTCCAAAATTCTAACAAATGAAATGCAATGAATAAAACAAGCAACCAGAATATTTTCTGTATGTACACATAGTTTTAATTAATGAAAAGAAACATCTATTCACAAGGTTTCGTGATAAAGAGAGCGATCAAAGGTATGGCTGGTCAGTGGAGAGTGGGAGGTCCTTTGGCTCGGGTCCAGGCAGGACAGGGCGCTTGGCCTTTGCTGGAGCGTCACTGTGAAAACATAAAATAAATACAGAACTAGTAGATCAATGCAAAACTAGACTAAATGGCTAACATATGGATTGATTACCATAGTGCTGCAATTTATATTTGTGCCAATAAAGTATTCATAATTTAGAGCTCAATGATCAGTTTCACAAAGTAATTATATATACTTTAAAGATGCAGTTTGAAAGCTCTTCCATTCTTACACTCATCCTTATCGGGCAAACACACAACAAAACTAGACAGGTACTGAGAGGAAGCCACATATTTTTCTCTCCAACTCTATAATTGTGGTTTGGATGGATTAAAAAAAATTTATTGTGTGCTGCTGAAAGCATGATATCCTGGGTGTATTTTTCATCCGAAAGATTAGACAGTCAGGACTGGTTGAGCCCCTCAGGGATCTCCAAGGGATTTGTGTAATGCATACTGGGTACTTAGTGACTGAACAATGTGGTAAAATGAGAGATGAGAGGTATAATTATGAGAGATATAATGTTATAACAATAGTACTCCTTGTCATGAAACCTCTGCAGGTGCTTGATTGTATTTGTTGTATTGTATGACACAACTGTACTTCCACCCCTTTGCATACTGGCTTTGCACACATTAGCCGTCTTGCTTTTCAGCGTTTCCAAACTATAATATCTCCACACAAGCAACAATTTATTCAAAACAACGGCTCGCTCAGATTGGAGTTTCTGCAGGTTCAAGGTATGGGGGCGGTGATACATCTCGTATGAGAAATCCTCCACTAACACTCAACAAGTTGGTGACAAAGCGGGCAGATAATTATGCAAGTTGAACACAACCCACCTGCCAGCAGCCAGGGCCTTCTGAGAAGACATTACAATAGTTGGTGGAACAGACTCCCGTCTCCCATCTCTTGTATGATAGTAGTTATTGGCAAATTTATGGCTGGGTCCAACTGGAAGTTTGGGAGGCGGCTGAGTTCTGGAACCAAAACAAAGGGAAAAGTGTGAAATGTATAAATCCAATGCACATTCCCACAGATACATTTTCATCTGGGTCTAGTGGCTACAACCATGTAATAAGCGAGCAGAACCGCTTGTGAAAGGAATATTTTTGAATAGCAAAATAACTGAATGAATTCTGTAAGTTCCGAATAATATTATATTAGGGCAACTTACTTACAAACACCTTATTAGAGAGTCTCCCAAATGAGGTTCTAGGCAGAAGATACTCTAAAGTAAAGTTTTAAGTAAAATCTCCCTGTATCTTGTGTACAGTGACAACAAAGACAACTTTATCTTTAAATCTATTAAAATGTGGAATTTGATCCTGCATCATTCTCATGTCTACGTTAAACGAATATTTACAGGACTGCAACTGCAATTATGAGATGCGTGGTCCAGGCACTGTGAATAACTAATTATACACTATGTACAGCTGGATAGCTCAGTGGTTAGGGTGTTGGCCCTGCAACCAGAAGGTTGTGGGTTTGAATCCCAACTGCTAGTGTCACCACTGAGGTACTCTTGAGCAAGGTACCATTCCCACACACTGAACCCTGGGTGCCCCTTGTTGGCAGCAGCCCACTGCTTCACTTGGTGAACAGGTAAAAATTGCAGAGAAAAATTTCACATTGTTCAAATTGTGTACTATCCAGGTTAATAAATACATTTGATGTATTATACTGTTTTATGTATCAATATTTTGTAGCTATACATATACACACCTCTTTGCAATTTCATCATAACGTAACTGAAGCTTTCCTTGGAGTTCACGCTGTGAGGAAAAAATCATAACATTATACATTTAACCATGATGAAAAAGATTTTAGTTTACTTCAATGCTTCCAAGTGAATAATGTTTTCAAATTGTGAAACGGGATTGATATTGAGTAAAACACACAAAACATAAACTGTACGCCTCCACACACACAACAGAAACACATCCTGCCCCTGAACGTCCCTCTCCTCTTCCTAACAAAATGCACAAACACCACATCTTTTGTGCCATAAATGAACAACTTTAAATACCCTTGTACATTTTACTCAACTCCTGGTAGAAATTATGCCTAACTCTTGCCTGGATTACTGCAATTCCCTCTTTGTTGGTCTCTCAGACCTTGCAACTACCTATTCTGCATTTCTGCACATTGAACTCGCTGCAGCTAGAATATGGTACCTGTCATAATTAGGGATGTGGACGATTAATAGCGATTAACCATGGTTTAAAATGGCACAATTAATTAATCGTAAAGGATCCTCAACACCATGTTTCTGTTGGTGCTCTTAAAAAGGTTTATGACAACATGGCTATCAGCAGACTGGCAGGACTTGCCTGGACAGTACAATCAGTGAATTATGGCTCACTTGACCGTACTAAACAATGGCAGAGGAAAAAAATTTAACATGCTTTATTTCCACCAATTAAGTGATTGAAGTCGCCATATGGGAGGTTTTTGGATACCCCAAAAATACAGAGGTACATTTTCAAGACGGTGGGTCGTGTGTGTGTGTGTGTTTTAAATAGTAGTAAATAAAAGGCAAAAAACTTCTAAAGAATGTGATTGTTGAGCTGCATTGTGTGAATTTAATACATGTGAAATAATGGTGATAATTGTCAAACCGTGATTATTTCCCAGACGATAATCGTGCCATCAAAATCTATAATCGTCACATCCCTAGTAATAATATTGTATAAATGTAGACAAGTACTGTAGCTACTGTCTATTGCACTAAAATATTGTTTTGTCCTGTTGTTTTGTTGCTCTTGTGACTAGGTGGTGTGGTTCAATGGTCCTGGAGGAACGTCATTTTGGTTCACTGTGTACTATGTGTATATGTTTGAAATGACAATGAAACCTACTTGAATACTTCACTTGAAAACAAAAAATTGTAGCATTAGAAGCTAACAGTTCAAAACCTGGAGAATGAGGAGACCATTATAAACCCCCACAGCTAAAAAAAATCTTATCTTAAAGCTCTCGCCACCAGTGGGGCTCGTTACAAACTCTCCCCAGGACACTATAGAACAGGTTAAACCTCCTACCCCTGCCAGAAAGTTCCTCAGCCTCTGAATAATCTTGGTTGCAGTCGCCATAGCTTGAGTCAAGGTGAAACAG
>JBBMFX010089023.1:0-10025 GCA_037832545.1 Rhabdalestes septentrionalis | reverse complement strand
GGTTTCAGCAGGTGCAGCGCTCCGGTGGTCACGGCACACCCTGACGGGAGCTGGTCTTACTGTAAATCCACTCAGCAGTATGATGTGTGTTTTAGCTCGGACACGCTGAAGAGTGATGTAGTGGTTTTCCCTTCGCCGTATCCACCTGCAGACGCAGAGCTCATCAGCATTAATGGAGGAGACACTTTCTCACGGACACAAACTCTCCCCAGCTCTGAGAAGGTAAGGCTCAGCTTGTCTCTGAGGTGTGTTATTTGGGATGAGAGCTACTTGAAAAGTTTTTGGAGCTTTTGTAGCACTGGAAACTGGGTCTTTGGTGTCATTTTTGTGAGCCCTCCTTTATGTATAATCTTGCTGTATATATGTAAAGTTTAATTGCTAAAATCCTTTGCGTGCTCTTGTAGGCTCATGTGGAAAATGCTGAACTAGATACTGAATATTGATCAATATGAACTAAACTGAGCAAAAATATATAATCTGTGGAATATTTAAAGCTCATACTGCTGTGATAAGACATGTCATTGTCATGCAGTTAGGATAAATCTCCTAGGTATTCATGGCTGTGTATCATAGGTTTTTGCTCATATGTTTGGTTCACCAGCTGAAGGCCTAGTGGTTTGAGCATTCGCCCTGCAATCAGAATGACGTGGGTATAAATCAGAAGACTGTTAGTAGCCCCTTTGAGTTATGATTGAGTAAGGAAACGTCCACGAACACAGCTCCCAGGGTGCAGTGTTCCTGGCATCCCAATGCTTCACTTGGTCGATGGGATAAATGCAGAAGAAACAATAGTGCTGTATACACTGTGTGCTGTGGGGTGATCATGTACAAAAGAATGATATCTGAATGAATGAATGGATTTAGTCTTTCTCACAAAAGGATTTCACAATTTTAAAGGTTTGATCTGGTGGTGTCTATTGCTTCATGGTATTTAAAAAAATTCATGTAAATAGGATGTTTATTTAATAGCAACTGGACATTTTGTAAGACTAGAAATGTTATAACAGCGTAAGTTGGAGTTAAAATAACTTTATTGTCTTATAATGGCTTTCAATGGAGGAGCATAGAAAATGAGGCAGGGTGAAAAGTCATATTGACTTATTTGATATATTTGAAAAAATTCAGCTGCAAATTTTTAAAAGTGGATTATAATAATAAAAATAAAATAAAATAAAATACAATATAAATAATAATAATAATAATAATAATAATAATAATAATAATAATAATAATAATAACTACAACAACAACAACAACAACAAAACAACAATAACAATAATAATAATATTTATAATAATGATACTTATTATTATTATTATTATTATTATTATTATTATTATTATTATTATTATCATTTTTATTATAACTGAAAACATAATAACAATACATTACAAATGAAAACTTTAATATGTTTATCACTTCTTTCATATTAATATTTGCTCTTTTTCAAAACTACATGGTGGCTTTTCATATTTTAGCATCAATGTTGAAGAATTGTAGGCTTGCAAGTTTCAGGTCATGTCTGGTGGATCGAATACTTTATTTGAACAATAACTTAAAAACCATGATGCAGTTTGTGAATAACAGGCTGTGGAAAAGCTGTGCCATAACGAATTTCAACTATCAAAAGAATGGCAGAGAACCCCTTGACAAAGTGAGTTTCTTGGATATTAATTACAATGTAACCCTTTTCTGAGTGACAATTATAATATTCTTGGCAAGACTTGGACCATTGGTACTATGGACCATTTTTGAAGATTTGAAGTGCGCTTAACCCAGGGTTGAATAACAGTATTGAACCACACACACAAACAAACAAACAAACAAACAAACAAACAAACAGATTTAGACAACCTTTATGTATTTTAACAAGTTGGAAATCAACCTTATTTCCAACAACAAAATTGCATATTTAATCCAGTGGAAATTATAAATTGCACAAAAAAATATTTTGTTTTCATTCCAATCTCTGAGCTCAGACTATAAACTTAAATGCGGGGCCCATTTAATTCGTGTCAGTATCAGTTTAGTCCTCTCACACCATGTTTGGTGTGTTTTTAACCACCTCTATACAGAATTGGGAGAAGATAGAGACTGTGTGTTTGTTAATTTTACTGTAAGTTTCAGAGTACCAGAGGGAAGAACTTCAAACAGGCATATGTTGTGCTCAGATCAATGAATACCTTTCTGTACTGAACTATAGGGAATAGTGGTGAGAAAACTCTTCATGGAAAGTTAATCCATACACCAATTTCCCACTTTTTCTCCCCTTTCAGATAAACATCTTACTCTCGTAACAAAACAGTAATTAACGTGTAATGAAGATTTTGTTTGTGTCTTTGGAATATGTGAGTCCCAACAGTCCATGGGTGAACATTTGGAATTTACATGTCTAGTCTCTTTGGGTGCATTCTGTGCTTTTCTGGGTCATGGCTCTGAATTTGTGGGATAACAGGGCTTTTTTTCTGGGGCTATGATCTTGATTGTAGGTGACACACTGGTAGTAGTGGTGTGATCAGGATGAGTGTCTGGGCTGTACATCCAGAATCATATACACATGGCATCTCCATGTTTACCATCATCAACAATGTCCAGTTGTTGTGGTAATTGTACCAGGTGTCCACTTGCCTCCTTTGTGGACATGTTGAATTGCTGTCCAAATTCAAAATCCATTGCAGCCCTGTTTGACATTTAGTTAAACTGTTTATTCTACATTTCCCTCTGTAGATTTGGTTTCAGGGGATCAATGAGGGACCTACGATTTCTGCCAAGTAAATACACTGCAAGTGTTTGACTTGATATTGCATGATTAGTGTTTCTGAATAAGTTTTGGGCTATATGGGCTAGTTTTCAGAAGACAATCTGATGAGTCGTGGTGTGTCATAATCAGTGAGTAGTTTGTCTGATGTAATTAGTCACTTTGTTTCTAGGAATGTCCTTTTACATTGCTTTGATGATGATGATGATGATGATGATGATGATGATGATGATTAGCTTTATTTGTCACTACACTTATACATGCAGCGAAATAGGACCTCTTCGACCATAACAGACAATACATTTTAGGGGGATTGACAGGTCTGTCAAGAGGCAGCATGGAAAATAAGAAAACGTGTAATAACATGAGGGGAGGGGCGGGGGAGATAAAAAAAAAAACTGAGTACAGCATAAAACAGCAGCCATCCGGTCCTGCAGCTATGAGAGCGCTGATCACACAGACCCGTCCATCTTACACTGGGGTTTCAAGCATCGAAGGCGTGGGCTGGGGGTAGGGTATTATGGTCTGTGTGTGTGTGTGTGTGTGTGTGTGTGTGTGTGTGTGTGTGTGTGTATGCCTGTGGGCATATCTACTGCCATTTGTTAAGTGGGTACAGCACAGTCTCTAGTTCTGGGAGGAACTTATGATAGTCGTCAGTGTTGTGCCAGTTCACAGCACAAAAAATGAACTAGTTTATCTTCATTCATTCACCTGAACCTCCTTCAAACTTGTCCTTATATCTATCATACCACTGAACAATCACAGTTACATTAAAAAAACTAATTTTGCGATTTAGACTAGATCTTTCCATCTAAGCAGCGCGTCATCTTATGGTGAAAATGAAAAAAAAAACGAGGTGCAAGTATGCAGTATATGGAAATTTCATTCAAACTGTAAACAAGCCGTGTCTGCCTAAAATGCAACATTCAGACAAAATATTTTAAGTGCTCCAAAAAAGGAAACAAAATGTGTGGTTTTCCTTTTAAATCTTTACCTGGCATGTCATCAGCGAACGTCAATTGTGAGCTGCGTTCCGCCTCACGAGATTGAAAATCACTCATGTTCATGTTCATAATTTGTAAAATGATTTTGTTCAGTTCAGCGTTCATTAGAAATAGGAACATGCCTAATGAATGCCATTCATTGAACAACACTGGTACTAGCTAAGAAGGTTTAATTAGGACCTGAGCTGCGACATGTTCTCTGTTTTAAGTGCCTGGAGCACTGCTTCATCTTTTTCCTGTGATATGATAGCCATGCTTATCAGTAACATGTCCACAGTATGAGGTTTTACTCTTGAAATATTCACACATGTTTCTCTTAGCAAACAGGCCACGCAAAGCCTAGTAAGTACCTTATTTAGCTTGTTTAGATGTTCCTCATCATTTTGCTGATGTTCTTATTAGTTTTGTGTGTTGATGGTGAGGAGTTTCCTGCTTGACTCCTCAACCATTTTTAGCTAAGCTTGTGCTAAGTCAACCTTTGAATATTTTTGCCTCATGCCAGTGTAGTGAAAATATCCTCAATATGTGGCAGTGGGTACTGCACAGTATGCAGCTCAGGACTGATGCTTACTTTGAAAGCTCCGTGAACAGATTCAGCCTTTCTATCTTAATCACAGGGACAAGAGCCACTGCCCAGGCACCATGTTCAACTTTTGATAGGATACCAGGTGCTACCAAGCTTTTAAGTTATGCCTCCACATTTAGAAGCATATGGGAGTGGGTGAGCTTTGTGGAATTTTGGCAATGTATTTTCATTTAGCTCGATTTTTGCTTTTATTCTTTTTGGTCTGCCTCTGCCCTCTGCAAACACCTCCTTATGGCTGTTAAGTAACTGTGTTATTTTTTGTGTGGTTTTCTGAAGGCTGTTGTTTTATGTTTGTGCAATATTTAAGGCTTTAATGGTGTTCAACCTTAGCCATTCTTGTCCAAACAGTGGTGCTCCACACTTTTCTAGCATATACAGCATCAACTGCAGTTTTCTCCCCTTGTATGTTGCTGTTACATTGGGCTTGCCCTTGTGGCACAGCTTTTGGCCAGTGTAGGTCTTAAGATGCACAGATGCTTTTAACAATGATAGGTCAGGGACCATCCTAGCCCCATCCTTATTCTCATGTCAGACACATCTGCTCTAACCGGGATAGTCTATCCATCTTCACTCTCAGTTACACTATGGAACCTTTAAACAGCCAAATACATTAATATCTGACTCTTAAATTGATTCACCTTCTTCTTCAGTCATATTATGTGCATGTTTGTCCATGAACTTTGCTCTTTTATCATATTTATGTGCATATTTACTGATGGATTTCTGTTTTCACATCCAAATTTGAAAAAATCGAAACTAAGGCATGTAACACAGCCACTTTACGCTGCCTCTCTGTGGTGTAAAGTATGTGACCTTTTAGCTTACAGTTCATGTGTTAGATATCAATGACAGCCCATTGTTTAGCGAAACTCTCTATAAAGTAAAAGTAGTGGAGATTGCACACACTGGGACTAACATTTTAGCAATTTCTTCTGCTGACTGTGATGAAAGTGTTACTGGTGAAGTTGTGTAGTCTCTTGCTGGCCATGGAAGATGCTCTGTTGTCAAATTATTTTCTATAAATTCTATAAATAACAAAGGAGATTCAGGAGAAGTCACTCTGAAAGGTGTCAGTGAACATCAGGAAAAAAAAATGTACTAATAGTACAGATTTAAAACAAGGGTCATTCTCAGAGACAGGCTAATTGCAAAGTATTTTTACCCTGTTTGTAAGTTCAACAAGTGAGGATATCAAACCTGGCATGGGTTTTGCTTTTACTGCTGTTTCAGACAATATGGTGGCAAAACTGGCAAACTAGACTGTAGAATAATAGGACCAAGTACTTTTAAACTACAGTCATCCTATAGAAACTCCTTTTCACTTGTTGTTAAAGAGCAATTGGATCAAAAACAGTTTAATATAACAAATGTCACCCATGATGAGGGAACTCCATTGATTTTTAGCATAATATTCTCCATGTTTCAGATATAAACATCACCATTAATGAAAAGGAAAACAGCCCAGTAACTGCATTGTCACCAAATGTGGTGGTGGAAGATTTAGACAATGGCAATGGTGTTTATGTGTCATATCTTTTAGTCAGTGAGGAGGTGACTAGTGAGCCTGTGTCAAATTTAAGGAACATAAAGTCCCTCATATCGCAAGGACATTAAACATTTAAAAGTTCAAGCCACTGACTCTGGTGTCCCTCCAATTAGCAGTAATATGTATTACTTTATACATTTTTGTCATGGATGAGAATGACAACAGTCTTATTTTACTTCCTTATTCTGAAGCTGGATTTGTAAACAGTGAGAACATCCCCTATTCTGCTTTAGCGGGATACTTATTGGCTAAAATCAGGGCTGTAGATGCTGATTCTGGTTATAATGCACTTCTGTCTTATTACCTCAGTGAACCTAAGGGGACTAATTTGTTACGCACTGGAAGCAGCATAAATTCAGACTAAAAGATGAAAGAGTGAGAATAATATAACTGTTATGACAGTGAAGGACCACAGAGAACCTACACTATCAGCCACAGTGACCGTGGAGGTTGTGATTGTAGAAAGTCTGTACAGTCTGCAGCCTCCTCTGAGACAGGTGCTAGTGAAAGAGGAGGATTTTTCTGATCTGATCTGAATCTATATCTGCTCATCGCTATTGTCTCAGTGTATGTGATCTTTCTGCTGAGCCTGGTGGGTTTAATAGCAGCTAAGTGCTACGGGCCCGAGGGCGGTTTCAGCAGGTGCAGCGCTCCAGTGGTCACGACACACTCTGACGGGAGCTGGTCTTACTGTAAATCCACACAGCAGTACGATGTGTGTTTTAGCTCAGACACGCTGAAGAGTGATGTAGTGGTTTTCCCCTCGACGTTTCCACCTGCAGACACAGAGATCATCAGCATTAATTGGAGGAGACACAATTATTCTCCCCAGCACTGAGAAGGTAAGAAGATGAAGTTAATATGTTTGCATGAAAATGCGTTCATTAAATTAAAGGTGCTGGGGGGGGTAAGAATTAAATGTTAAAATAACTGAGATTTACTTATAAACTTCATTCTTGTCAGTGTAGGATTGAAGAGTCTAACTCAGATTTTTTGTGCTGTAATTTGGACCCCTTACACCTTTAAAATCCACTCAATGCATGTTAGATATTTATACATCAGTGTCTGCGTGTGTATATATATTCATTGGACGAGGACTCTGTATATCTTTTTGTGACAAATACCTTAGAGTGAGCTGTTTCCCAAGACAGTAGCAATTATAATGCTCATTAACAAAGACAGGATTGTATAAACATTGTAGTACAGTCCTGTAAGATTTCACAAAGACTATGCTTTTTCAACATTTTGCAGAAACAAGACGCGAAGTTTACATCAAACTTTCTTTATAACCCAAAAAAGTTTTTCAAACCTGTCAAACTCCAATCCTGGAGGGTCATGGTCCTGCACGTTTTGGTGATTTCCCTGCTCAGAAACACCTGGTTAGTTATATGAAAGGTTTAGGTGAATGTGTTTGAGAAAGAAACCCATCAAACTGTGCTGGACACCGGCTCTGCAGGACTGGGGCTTGACACCCCTGATTTATTGCATCCATTGATGGTGTTTTGTAGGCATCTTCATTTTTTTAGAATGTATAATATTACAGACAGAATAGAACAGTATGCATATGTAGCATAGTTTAGTAAGTATAGAGCTTTTTTTTGCTGAAAGTGCATGTCCAAGTTTATATGCACTGACTTCCTCTGATGGTTTGAACAGCAACAGCATCAACACATAACAGCACATAACACATAGAGGACTAAACAAACCATGAAACCACTGATTGTACCAGTACATTTTAGTGTATAGAAAGGTTTACATGGTCGATCAGTTTAAACCTGACAAAATTTATGCAGTGTTCCTGTAGTCATTTTTTTCCTGTATTCTAGGGAGTTCATAATTTGTAATTTATCTAATAAAAACACAGAATCTGTTACGTTTCTTTAGTACAATGTAGTTAAACTACATTGGTTTAAAATTACACAGTACTTTGAAGTTTGTTCCACACATTTTCCAAGTTAAGAGCTAGAACGAGGTAGGCATTTAATTGTTATTCAGTTGAACAGTTTTGTGACTCACTGCCATTATACTCAATATAATCATTTGATATTTTAAAGTCCATACCTCATTTTTATACAAAAAATAAAGAGCGTGTAAAAAGAAAGAATTGAAGAACCTAACTGTTTCTCCACTTGGTGTCACCACAGACCACCAAAACGATTTATAACGTATTGATTCCGCCCGTTGCTGCGTCAAATGACGTATACTGACTGGCAGTCAAGCCGAGAGACCACCTTTTTGTTTTCAAATCGCGAAAAAAGGGTTTCCATGAATGTCCACTAATCAGTGATTGTAAGGAAATTGAGATATGCAAATCGGAGAATGGCTGGTAGAGCTGTTTTGGTTTGTCGCCGGTATCTTATTTTGGGGCTTATGCTGCCTTCCCTTGCTCGAGTAGATGGTCAGATCGTTTACTCTGTGTCCGAGGAAGTGAATATTGGGACCGTCGTTGGAAATGTGGTGAAGGATATGCATATAAACGTCCAGGATTTGGAATCTCGCCAATTTCAGCTTGTGACCGGATCAAACAACAGGTATTTTGATGTGAATCTCAGGAGTGGCGTCTTGCACGTGAGGGAAAGGATCGACCGCGAAGAGCTCTGTCCTGATGCTCTTACTTGTTCTTTAAGTTTCGAAGCTATATTAAATCATCCTCTGAGTCTGCACCGAGTAATAGTTAATATTCTAGACGTTAATGACAATTCTCCTGTTTTTCCAGTGAACGCTCAGGTCTTGAACATTTCTGAATCGGTGCAGCCAGGAGGTCGTTTTTCACTGCTCAGCGCAGTTGATGCTGATATTGGTTCTCTGTCGGTGAAAAGCTACAAGCTAAGCGCTAACGAGAATTTTGCGTTGGATCTGAATAGCGGTGGGGAGCATGGCGTGTCTGTCGAACTCATGCTTCGGAGAGCTTTAGACAGAGAGAAAGAACCTGTGATCCAGCTCGTTTTGACTGCTTTTGATGGAGGGAAACCACCCAGGTCTGGGTCGTTGCAGATTCTAATAAACGTTTTAGACACAAATGACAACGCCCCAGTTTTCAGCAGCTCTCTCTACAAAGCACGCGTGATAGAGAATGCGCCTCGAGGAACTATGATCATAAAATTAAACGCCACTGACATAGATGCAGGTAAAAACGGAGAAATTAATTATCTTTTCAGCAGCCACGGCCAAGAAAAGAGTCTTGACGTGTTTGTAATCGATTCTGAAACAGGCAAAATAACAGTCAAAGGAGGTATTGACTTCGAAGATAAAGCTTTCCATGAAATTAGAGTCGAAGCCCATGATAAAGGTACTCCGCCGATGACTGCTAACTGTAAACTTCTGGTTGAAGTTATAGATGTCAATGACAACGCACCAGAAATTAGTGTAACGCAGTTGCTGACAACTGTGAGGGAAGACGCCAAAGCTGGTATTGCTGTGGCTCTCATTACGGTTTCTGACAAGGATGCAGGGGCGAATGGAAAAGTGGGCTGTAATTTGCTTGGAAAATTACCGTTTAGACTGGAGTCTAGCTATCCGAATTATTATTCCATCGTTCTTGACGGTCAGCTCGATAGAGAAAACGTCTCTCAGTACAACATAACTATTCTAGCCACAGACAGTGGGACCTCACCCCTCTCTAGCACCAAAGTGGTTCACGTTCAAGTTTCAGATGTGAACGATAACGCTCCGAGTTTTACCGAGAGAAACCTAGCCGTGTTTGTTAAAGAGAACGTAGCTCCAGGGACACTTCTGCACTCGCTGTCCGCGATCGATCGAGATTTTAATGAAAACGCTGACGTGTCTTATACAATTTTAGAGAGCAAGTCACCGGGACAAGCTTCCATAATTATCAACTCGGTAACAGGTCAGCTCTACAACGTGCACTCGTTTAATTATGAAGACACGAAAACATTTAATTTCCAAGTCCAAGCCACTGACTCTGGTGTACCTCCACTCAGTAGTAATGTGACTGTAAATCTTTTTATCCTGGACGAGAATGATAACAGTCCTGTTATTTTACCTCCTTATTCTGAAGCTGGATCTGTAAACAGCGAGAACATCCCCTACTCTGCTGAAGCGGGCTACTTTGTGGCTAAAATCAGGGCTGTAGATGCTGATTCTGGTTATAATGCACTTCTGTCTTATCAC
>JBBMFX010089012.1:0-10026 GCA_037832545.1 Rhabdalestes septentrionalis | reverse complement strand
CACCCCTTCTTTCCAGTGTCCCGCCCCACCCAGCGCATTGTCATCTGCTATAATCACAGCGCAGATTTCTGGCGGAAGAATGCACGTTATAGCAATGATGCGTTGCGCCAGTGACGAAAGCATGTTGCGCCGTGTGCATTATCGGGCCCTAAGTCTCCACAGGGCGAGTTTGAAGGATTGCATTTTAGTTAACTTGGTTTTTAATACTGCTATTCACACATGTGACCAGTAATTTAGTGGACTGCTATGCATTTTAAGAACAAAGGTGCATAGGCCTTTTGTAATAAAGTTCGTGTCATCATGCGATTGGAGAGTCTCATTGACATTGAAGAAGTGACAATGACTACAATTATGTGGAAGTCTAAAGTTCAAATTGTTGCCGTATTACCTTTTTCTGTAATACATCTGTGTTAGCATTTTTCGGGCCATATGTAATGAATCTTTTATGTTTTTCTCTGAATTTGATTTTGCATTATTATTTCACTGTGATTAAATTATATTTTGTAACCGCAAGAAACATTATTTTTATAAATGAATGAAATCATTTGTATCCCACTCCCAGACAGGCTAAAGATTGGACATGTTAACACACACCAGTGCGTAGTGATGGGCCGATCAAATTTTTCCAGTTCCGAATCCATTCCAATAGACCACTGTCGATACCAATACAGATTCCAATATAATACATTTTAACGTTTTGTTAGCTTGACCCTCAGCAGTTGTTGGCTGAAGTTGAAATAATTTTTTACATTCCTTTATTTAACTTACTGTGGAGTTGTCTCACTTGCAACTCATAATGCATCAAAAGTGTACCCACAAAATCTTCAAAACTATAGGGCACACAGTGTTGTATTCCTTCTTGTATGAGCAGAGATTTTGTAAATAGAATTTTAAATTGTTTTGTATTAGACATTTGACCATGCTTTTGACGCTATATAGTAAATCCTGAATGGGAATTTTTTTTTTTTAACACAGGAGTGTTAGAAAATCAACCCTCAATCCAAATGCCAAGGAGTTCAACCCCAGAGCTTTTTGCACTCCAGTAAGTATATAAAATAATAGAAACTTGCATTTGTGCAAATGGTTTAATTTTAATATTGTTTAATGAACATTTTCAAAGACCAACATTACATTTCATCAGTTTTCAAAAATATGAATGTCAGAAAGAAGCACCAAGAGTGATGAAATACAACATTCTTTTGCTCTTTTTCTTAACCAGCCCAAACCAGCTACAACTCCCACTCTGCCACGGCCTCAGGGTCAGCCTAGCCCTTCCATCGTCATGCAACAGTCCCCTGCTGTGTATGGCCAGCCTATGTGCTTCCCACAGATGTACCCACTGACCCCAGTCAGTCCTGGAGTACAGGTGAGGCTTGCCATAATTCCATTTTTACTTTTGGATGCTTTCTGTGCCCTTTGTTCTTTACATTACTTTTCGTATGCCAGTCCTCTCAGTTCCTATTAACATTATATTATACTTTTCTCAGTGTAAAACAGTTACATAGTGTTCTCATTTGCGTCCCTATCTCCAGTGAAGAGTGAAACTCTTAACATTTGTTTTCAGTAATTTTTATTGCAATTTGTGACCATTCTGTAGTGTCCGTGTCTTTCATGCTTCTTGAGACCAGTCTTTATTTATTGCATAGCTGGAATTAATCGCATTTACTCCCAGTGTATGACAAAGAATACAAAACTTGGGCAGGGTGAGATTAGTGCTAGTTTTAATCCTGACACCCATATAGGCAGCGCTTGAATTGCATGTTATAGGAGGGTTTATGCCATTATCAACTCTTCAATTTTTATATTGTAATTTGCAAGAAAAAATGGTGATCAAAATGATATTTATGTCTCTATACTGGTGTTTGATGTACAAATATACTTTTGATATCTTCGCTCAGGAGTTGATAGGGTTGAATGCTTTTTCTTTGAGTAAATTTGTTATATCAGGACATTCATCCTTTTTATTAGGTTTCCTGTCAATTGAAAGCCTTGTAATGCAACTATGATGCGAGTGGTTTAGCATTAGATAACCAACATACAATGATTAAACTAAAGACTGGTTCTTTTTTCTTTTCCTTCTGTCCTCTCTCTCCATTAGAAAAGCATTATCTGGAAGGTTTGTGCAATTCTAAATTTTCTAAATCTTTTTTCGTTTGATCATATTATAGATGTTGGCTTCTCCATTTCATTCTGTAGTTGAATTACTCACCTTTTATATTGTTTCTTTTGAACATATTGAAATGTGACTAATACATTACTAATACATCTTTAGCTTAGCTAAAGCTATTGTGTTCTTTAGCTTAGGTTATTATTTGTAAATGGACACTCCCTTTTCTTGATTTTAATTATAATTATTAACAAGCCTGTTCCTTTTACATATTTTTTTATCTTATGTCATATGTATTAATATGACATAAAATCTCAGTTAACCCATGCTGAGTTGTAAATTAGTAATGGACTGTCTTATTTGTTGAAATCATAATCTCAGTTAAAAAATACTATCACAAATGCCAGATGATGTCCCAAACTGTGTAAGGCAGGGAACAAATCTAACATGACATGAGAACTGCTTCACTGATATTAAAATACAGGCAGTGTTACCATCTCAGTCTTATAGTATGTAATGTTATAACATAGTTGTCCTACAGTACCAGTTGCTACCAATTGAAATACAAAATCTGTTATACATCTAAATCCCACCTGCAGATTTCTTTTCTGTAGTTGTTTGAAATGTATGTCTTGCCTTTAATTTTATTCAAGGCCATGAAGGTCAGGCTAGAGAAATCACAAAAATTAAAAACACCTTTGCCTGCTCTCTTCTCTTTACACATATTTTCCTTTTGAGGCTTGTAGTAGTGTCGAATCACGTAGACAGCATTCCAGTTGATGCTCTCATCGGACCAGAAAAAAGACCACAGCAATGACATAAAATTGGACAGTGTATACATGCTGTGTATACAGTTTTCCGTTAGATGCCATAGGTGCTTTGAAAAGTTGCACTGAAGGATTTGAAGATGATCTTTTTACAATACCTACATGGCTGTGTGATGGATTCATTTCAAGAAGTATGTTGAAGTTAGAGCTATTTTAACTTGTGTTCCTCATTCCTCAGCCCCCTGCTGTGTATCATGTTCCAGTTCCTCATATGACTGTCAGCCAGTCCAAGCCCTACAGACCAGGTAAAGGTGAGAGTACTGCAGCTGTTTTTTAAAAAAGCTGTTCCTTAAAAATTGTTGAATTTTTTTTTATTAAATTTGTATTAAAACAAAGTAGCATGGTTTCTGTTTGAGTAGTTGACAAATATTTGAGTAGTTGACAAATATCAGCTCCTTTCAATACTCTTTCCAAGTACCCAGCATGCCACAACAAAGACCTGACCAGCACCATCCACCAGGCACGTCTACAATGATACACCCTGCAACAGCTGCCCCTATTGTGGCTCCAAACCCAGCTTACTCCACCCAGTACTTCACCTGTAGTCCCCAACAGTTCACCAGCCAACCCCTGGTCCAACAAATGCCACACTATCAGTCCCAGGTATATAAATTCAAAGGGCCATATAGCCTAAAATGTACCTATACAGACACAGGTCCATTTTGCTGAGTAATTACATGTCTGTAACTTTTTAGTTTAAATTGGTTAAAAATCAGTGAAGGTGCAAAATTTAACACACACTTTTGTATTGGGTGTTAAAAACTTAAAAACACTCACTGACTGTTTTTCAGAGCAAGATGCATATTAAGTGGATAGCTTATAACCGTTCATCGTATAACTCTACATAAATATTTTTCTCTGTCCAGGCCCAGCATGTGTTCAGTCCTGTGATACAAGGCAGTGCAAGGATGATCACCCCGGCTACCCATGGGCAGCCCAGCCTAGTCTCATCTTCCACCACCCAGTATGGTGAGCAGACGCACACAATGTATGGTAAGAACCCCAGCCGTCCAATCCTGTCCCACAACAACCAAATGAAGCATCCTGGTTGTTTATTTATGATCTCTAATCAATACTGTTCATCAAATATTTTTAAAAAATACATAGTGTCAGTTCATCAGGCTAAGCAAGGCAAAAAAATTACAATCAATTCATAATAACAATAGGGTTGAGCACATAATTTGTGAATGGGGAATAACTCGATCTGACCTTGAATCTACACAGAGAAAATAAATGGAGCAGCTACTCTGAAAATGTAAAATTTCAAACTAAAATGATTATATTACTTTCCGTTGTGAAAAGATCTTAAAGACTGTTGTCTTAAAATACACTATATGGACAAATGTATAAGGAACCTTACTTCCAGTGATGGGCAGTCTTAATGCACATCAATACAAAGGCATTCTAACTTTGGACAACTTTTTGGACAAAGGCATTCTAACTTTGCTGTTTATATTTAAATAATGTTAATATGTTTATGTTAATACAAGATTTTTTGTTACTGTTTTTTATTTTTAGAAATGACCATTCCTCAGGGGTGCTAGACCACTGCTGCCAGTTTAATGATGCCACTTGTGGTAATGAGCTATTTATTACTATCACCAGTAGCTGGCTAATCTGCTTCTGTTTTGCATTTCAGTTTCTGCCCCCATCCCCCAACAATACCCATATCCCAGTGCCACTCTGCATCCTCATCCACAGCATCCTCAGCCTTCAGCCACACCTACGGGACAGGCCCAACAAGGGGCACAGCATGGGGGCAGCCACCCTTCTCCAAGCCCTGTTCAGCATCCTCAGCACCAGGCAGCAGCAGCCGCTGCTGCAGCCCAGGCCCTTCACTTGGGGAATCCCCCCCAGCAGCAGATGTATTCTGCTCTGGCCCCCACTCCACCCTCTTTGACCCCTGGCCCCAACCCCCAGTCCCCACAGGCTAGCTTTCCCTCAGCCCAGCAGGCTGTTTACATTCACACTTCACAGGTTCAGCATGGATACAACCCTAACCATATCGCTCATGTGCAACAGGTATGTCCCACAGATTTCTTGATTTTGTTTTCTTTTCCTGATGACTTTAAAGAGGAGTAAATTGCCTCCACCTTCATATGTTCTGATCAGTTTTTAACATTTACACCACCGACCATTTAAGTGAATAACATTGATTATCTCATTGCAAAGATTCCTGTCAAGTGGTGGACTACATTTAAGCAGCAAGAAAAAAATAAGTTCTTGAAGTTGTTGTTTATCAATTTTAAAGGCGAAGCTGGTGGTTTAAATGTATTGGCTCATCAGTGTTGTACGGACCCTTTCCAAAAAAATAGAATATCATGGAAAAGTTTATTTATTTCCATAATTCCATTCAAAACATTATACTTTCATAGATTATATATTCAGGGCCCAAAATTTAGAGGATTTCAAGAACTTAGATGTTTATTTGTACATAACTTCTAGATCATAAATCCCACGAATGTGAGTCCTGTGAAGACATCAGCCCAAATTTTATAGGGCATGAATGTTTTAAACACAAAACTGTGTTTGTCAAGTGTGTGTATATATATACATGGATACATCATAGAAATTGAATTGGTTATATCAAAATATCATTTAGAAGCCAGAGTAAGAACTTCAGAAGTAAATGAAATGTATGATTACACATGTGTAATATTGGATAACACTTGCTTTTATTATTTGTGTATTGTAGCTGGGTCCATATTATTGTTTTCCCCATCTTTTTTTTTTTTTTCTTAACAATTTCAGTGCCAAAATATTTTTCTTTTGAAGGCACATATGCAGTCAGGAATGGTGCCTACCCACCATGGGACTGCTTCCCACCCTCCTGTGATGCTAATGGCCACTCAGCCAGCTGCTGGACCCCAGCCTCCCATGTCCCAGGGCACACTCAACCCTATCCCTGTCTCCTCAACCACACACTTTTCCTATATGGCACACCCTCCAGGTATTTCTTCAGAAATATTAAATGTTTTGAACAGCTACTTTAGTACACTAGGTGGTAGGGGTGTGCAGAGCGGCCGCTATTCGTATCTGTATTTTATTTGTTAAAAGGAAGAATTATTTGTATTTGTATTCAAGTAAACTTTAAATGCAGGGGGCGAGGAAGCAGAATATCTAAAAATGAAAGTGATCAATTGGTCATAGGTGAACATAACACTTCACACAGTGTGACCAGCACAAAATTCCTCCTCTGCATTTAATCAATTCAGCAAATGAAGCAATGAAGTGGCCAGGAACTCTGCGCCCGGGGAGCAGTGTATTGGGACGGTACCAGGGAGCAGTGTGTAGGGGCGGTACCGCGCTCAGTGTACCTCAGAGATGCCTAGCGGTTTCAGGATTGACCCACGACTTTCTGATCGCAGGGCGAGTGCCCTAACCAAGCAAGTGTATGTGTAACCCAATACAAATATTTTTTTGAGTATTTGCCGAATACCGTATTCGTAAAAAACACGTTATTTGTGCTTTTCGGAATACCGGATCCAGCTCCACCCCTAATAGGTGGCAATGTTAGCCTTTTACACACCAAACAAGCGCGAGAGTAAAACTGACTTGTGACAGCACAAATCAATGTCACAAGAGATGCGCTGCGTCCAAAATCGCATACTTCCCTGCTATACAGTATGCGAAACCCAGTATGCGAGGCGAGTAGTATGTACAAATTTATAGTATGCGAAAAACAGTAGGCGAGAAGTGCCCCGATGACCTACCTCTTCCGGCCAAATTCTGTAGTAGGCATCCGATGGACGCTGCACTATCCCATAATGCGGCGGGAGAGGTGGCGTCATATTCAAAAAATGGCGGACAACAGAGACACGATTCATGCACCTTAAGAAAAATGTTCCTTGTGGTTAAATTACACTTGTGAGAAAATGCTGTCTGTAAAGATAAAAAATAATGCCATTGCATTAAATATAAAATCGCTTTAGTGACGACACATGACACGTGACATCACCAACAGAGCGGATGCAGTACGTCCGAATTCCATTCATACTGCCCTCATTCATACTGTATAGAACGTATTGATTTAACGGTAGAGCAGTATGTACAAATTCAAATTTAGTACCTACACAAGTAGTATGCGATTTCGGACGCAGCATCTCTCTCTCTATGGCTCTGGCTGACACTAATGCTGCGTACTAATCGCATACTACGTGTGTAGGTACTACATTTGAATTTGTAAGTACTGGTCTACCCTGAAATAAGTACGTTCTATATAGTATGAATGAGGGTAGTATGAATGGTAAGCGGACGTACTGCATCCGCTCTGTTGGTGATGGCACATGTCATGTGTCGTCACTAAAGCGATTTTATATTTAATGCAATGGCATTATTTTTTACCTTTACAGAGGGCAAGGGTAATTTATCCACAAGGAACGTTTTTCTTAAGGTATATACACTTGAAAAGAGCTGCGTCTCTGTTTTCTGCCATTTTTTGAATATCACACCGCCTCTCCCGCTGCATTATGGGATAGTGCAGCGTCCATCGGATGCCTACTACAGAATTTGGCCGGAAGCAGTAGGTCATCCGGGTACTTCTCATCTGCTGTTTTTCACATACTATGAATGCGGACATACTGCTCGCATTGCATACTGGGTTTTGCATACTATATAGCAGTGAAGTTTGCGATTTCAGACGCAGCCTAAGGGTTGCCAACCGTCCCGTATTTTCCGGGACGTCCCGAAATATGAGTGATTTGATTTGTCCTGTTGGGACAGCTCCAGTCCTGTATTCTAATCACAGCCTCGTCGGCCAAAAATAGACTACCGTGAACTCAAACTTGCTTTGACACCCGGTTGTTGGTGCACGTGTGTGCACTGGCGCCACCAGTGAGCATTGAAACCTGCTAAGGTTTCCCAGACATGTCCTTATTTTTGAGACCTGCGTCCGGGTGGAATTTTAGTATCGAGGTGCCTAAACATTCGTCGCTAACCTTCGGTAACACCCCTGTCCCCGCCCTGTTCTGCAAGAAAGTGTCCCGCATTTGTTATGTGAGGGGGACGCTTGGTGGCGGTGTTTGTGTGGGGGTGGTGTTTGTGTGAGTGGGGGCGGGGTTTGGGTGGCAGCAGAGCTGCTGCGTGCCTGAAAAGCTCATCCTTTAAGCGGAAAAGGCCTGTTAAATCTTGAATCTTGCCTAAAAGAATCCACTACACTTAACCGATAGAAGAACACACACCACTTGAAACTCACCACATTCAAGTGAAGTGACACGTCAGTGCACAGACAGACTGCTAGGATTTCCAGGGGTTTAGTGGAGTGGATTCTTTCGTGAAAGATTCAAGATTCAACAGCACTGGTGAAATAATAATTTATGTTAAACGTGGGGGGTGGGTCCAAACGAATAATTATGAAATGTGAAGGGGACATATCCCCCTCTGGTTAAATGGCGACGGTGCCCATGTGCATCCCCAATTCCAAAGAATGTTGGAATACTGTGTGAATTGTAAATAAAAGCCATATTTTATTCATGTTCATTCACGCTTCTACATTTTTATTCATTTTATTCATGACAGGAAACAAATGATGATACAATAGTCCTAGAACAGTTGAGCAAATAGAATTCTGTATCAGACAAGAATAGGACAACATTCTGCTCCCAAAACTCCACAGTATCATAAGTTATGTGTTATAAAATGAAAGGACACAGGTAAAAATATTATAAAGATAGGAAGGTGCAAAATAGCATGGAAAATCATGACACCAGCTGAACTTTAACAGTAACTGGAAAGCAATACTGCCACTTAGTGCAAATTAATATAAGCTGTTTCAATATCAACTAATGTCTGGTGAGCACTGTTGGAGCCACAATCTGGAAGTGGAAAGAACATAATTTCACAATAAACCGGCCATGATCAGGCGCTCCCTGAGTGAAAAGTATTATCAGAAGAATTGCCCAAGAGCCAAGTACCACTTGTGGAGAGCTTCAGAAAGATCTGAAATTAGCAGGTACAATTGTTTCAAAGTAAAACCAACCGCAATGGCAAGTATGCACGCTTACCATGCAATTGCTAAAGAAAAGGCATGTTGAAGCACGTTTTGCTGATCAACATTTAGACAAGTTAAATACTGGGAGAATATAGGCCTGTGAGGGAGGTAAAATAAGATAAGATTAGAAAGAGCTTTATTTATCCCGAAGTAAATTCTTTTGTCATATATATGAAATATCAGATAAAATAAAAAGTAACAATATAACTAAGGCATCAGTAATTAAATATCACTATTAGTGCAATTAGTTTAAAAAGTGATAGTGTATGGTCCAGGTCTTCTGAAAGTGACATAGTGATTGTACCCTGAGTACAAGGAGAGTTAGTAGCATGTGATTGGGGATGACACAGACCTTCAATAACATACAGGTGAGTAAGTAAGAGCAGGTGAGTAATATTGCCTAGTGTGAGAAACTAATTGACATTGATACTAATCCTGAAAAGAGTTGAACAGTCTAATGGCCACGGGTAGGAAGGATTTCCTGTGGCGTTCAGTTCTGCATTTTGAGGCAATGAGTCTTTTGCTGCATGTGCTTTGATGGCCCGTGATGGAGGCATGCATAGGGTGAGAGGAGTTGTCCATGATACTGAGGAGGTTTTTCAGCATTCTCCTCTCAGACACCTCCGTCAGGGTCTCCTGTCTGACACCCAGCACCGAACCCGCCTTTTTTATCAGCTTGTTCAGCCTGTTGGCATCAGTTGTCCTTCCCCCAGAAAATTTTGGATTTCTTAGATGCAATTTCCTGCATTCTACTCCACTTTAGGGTAGACATGGCAAATCCTAAATCCATTATGAGATCTTTTTAAACGTGTTATCTAAAACATTAATTAAGTTTGAATAAAGAAAATAATATGTCCAACCTTTTTTTTTATATTTTCTTGGATTTTCAAGACATGCCGCCCGAATCACGTTTTAATGTAAGGTAGCCAAAAAATTTTATTTGGTAATATAACACTGTCAAATAAGCTAAAATGAGAGATAATTACATTTGGAAAACAGATTTCTGGACATTTAAACAACACTGGTTATGTTTTGTATGAGGGGAGGAATTATCATAGCAACTCTTTGCAGTCTAACCTAGCTAGCATAGCATAGCCGATGTA